>JASANG010002494.1:0-120633 GCA_030248215.1 Enoplolaimus lenunculus | reverse complement strand
TGTAACACTTCAGTGGTGGAGTTGAAAACATATTAAAATTTGGATTAACATAATGCAATGTATCAGGGTGTAACCGGAGATGAACAATACCGGAGCCGGAAGTCGGCGAAACTTGCCGGAACCGGCGGTGAGGCGAAATTGCGTAGCAAAAAATGATGGTTAAATAGTTATATTAATTTTAGCCAATATTTACAATATGCTGTTAAGTTGTTTGATTTTACGCTAATTGGCTGCGACATTTCGGAAATTCTTTCCTGAAAATTGTGACAAAAGTAGGAACAAACGCGCTAAACAGAAATTTTGCGAAAATTATGCAAAATGTTACTACCGAAATTGCAGGAACCTCCGGCAAAAATTCTGCTGGAGCCGGAGGCCGATTTTCTGCCGGAGCCGGAGGCAGACGTCCGGTTGTACCCTAATGACGATGATGATCAAGAAAATAATAATAATTCACCGATATCACCCACGGAAGTACAATTTTATGCTGGACCCAGAGGCAGACCTCCGGCCCAATTGCGATTTTTTTTAGTCTTTTCGGAATTACAGAATTATGCTAAACACCCGGAATCAAGGGTATATGTCTGTGATATTAGTCGACATCACTAGAAAAATATAATTAAAGGTTATCGCTGGCACCCACGTTCCGCAACGCTGTTTAATAGCAGTCCAACGTGTCGATATTGATGAGTATAAATAAGATTCAAAAGTAGAACGTGGTTTAATTGACGCAAACCACGGAAAAACTAAAAACAAGTTTTACCGAAGATCCACCAGGGTCCAACGAAATAAAACAGAGGCGGTCAACAAATTTTGCCGAAGTCGGATGCTTATTAAAGCAGATTGTGTAAAAATGTTGTTGAATTCGCTAATTTCAACAATAATCCACAAACAGTGACCAAAAGCGTTATACTTTTTTTTGAGAAATCTATAAAATACATTACAAAGTTGCTCCAGTTTCACCAAAACTCACAATTTCACTACCAAAATGATTCTAACGGAACTTCGGCAAAACTCTATCGGAGCCAAACGTTTTTCCTGGTTTTCCACGCAGTGCTATAGCGCTCAGCTATACAGGCCCCACAAAAACAGGCATAGACCGTTAACAGAGTTATGTGCGCATACCCTGTTCAAGACATTCATGAAAATACACGCAATAAGAAAGCTGAATTAAATTTTTCTCGCAAACATCCACTCGTCATGGAAGATTTTACCTGAGCCAGATTGAAACGCGAAACAAGGCTAAAAGACTTCGCGCATGACACCCGAGATGTGTTCTAGGGCGAACTACGGCGACTATGATCTTCCATTTTCAACCGCACCTAAGAGGGCGCCACCCAAAAATTTAATATAATGTAACATGTGACAGAAATCCTAACACAGCCGCCCCACTAATAAAATAGCCTATCCAAACTATAACTATTCTTTACAGCTCTACATTCAACACTTCAAATATTTACTGACAGTCACACAGAACAAACATGCAGCATCGATTTAAAGAAAGAAATTTTTATATTTATTAAACACCATTATGATAAAAACAAAACCGTGCATACTGAAATCCGTCTAAACTTTAATTCTAAACACCACCTGCGGTCTTTCCCAAAAACGAATCGTTCGTCCTGCTGTTCCAACCTTGCTCGCCATAATTGAAGATTCTAAGTGTGGCGCTATACTCTTCGTGTGGCACAATTTTGAAAAATTTATGTTTAGCGCGTTTCTTTTTAGTTTTGTAACAATTTTCACGAAAGAATTACCGAAATTTCGGCGCAACCCTAACAGCCAGCCAACGCCACATTATCATTAACACCACAAAATTTGAAACAAACAGATATATTTAATTGTTTCGAATGCTCAACATTTGATCAAGTTCTGCGCGTCGATTTTGGACCTAAACAAAAAAAATTTCCCGAATGCTAAGAAATCAAAATCAAAGTTTACTAATATTCCCGCAAACTTTTTTCGCGATTCGTCTTTGTCACTCAGCGTTGTCCACATAGCATTTTTCAAACAAATCTTACTCCGATCCATATCTTACAATAAAAAATAAACGAAAAATTAACTAACCTTGCTATACAAATATCTGCTTGCTGCTTCTGTGACCCACGGCTGTTCATAGAAATGAGATCTTCTTTCTTCTTCTGGTTGTGACACAACGTTTGTAATTGTCTAAATAATAATAGTAATAATAATAACAATAATAATGAAAATAATAACAATAATACAACATTATGAGTTACTGAGGACAATGTTTTATAGGAATGATATTGGGCATTAAGTCCTTGTGTGACTATGTTTCACACGGTAGCACCGCTAGACTTAATACGGTATAAAAAGCCAGTTTGTTTATTCCTAATGCTGACAGGAACTTTTATTAGAAACTAAGTCGCGAAAATATTAAAGCACAACACCCGATCCAAACAGGGTGCAACATTTCATCAGCATCTCCTGCTATAAAAGAACAGAAATAATACCTCAAAAAGGCTAATTTTAAGTAGGATGCAAAGAAAAACTATATTATATCAGAATAGGATGTTGTTTTGAATTAAAATCCTAGCCATAGTCAATGCATTGTTTGCACCCTGCTGTGTGATATCTGTGAAGTCAAACCTTTAAATCCTTTGACTGAGACACCAACCATTTATGCAAGAAATCACGAGGATCTTGTGCGAATCCAAGATAGAATTCGCGCTGAGTTTTCAACGTTTGTATTTGATCAACAGTTTCATGAATCTGAAATTATAAAACCCGGCCAATGTAGCAGGGATGGGAGCCTCGGCTCGGTGTCAGAAAGCCTCGATATTTGGCAGGTCTCGGTGGCGCTTTTGTATGTCTCAGAGGTTTGGAACCGAGATCAGAAGTTGAGAATTCAGCAACAGTACGACTGTACAGCTGAAGTGATGGCTGACAAATAAATTTTCTCTGCGAAATTACGAAATGTCATTAGTTACGCAATAATTACGAGCAGATATTCTGAACAAAACACAACAAAGCAACGAAAAGCAAAAAAACTACGAAAAACGCATTAATAAAAATACGTTATTTTGAAAATTTTAATTTTTTCAATTTGGCAGGTCTCGGTAGTCAGATCTCGGTTTCAGTTTTCAACCGAGACCGTCCATCACTGTAAAGTAGTCGTAAAATAAAAATTCCAACACAAACACCTTCAATAACTCTAAATTAACTAAATGAATTAGAAACTACTGTTTAATTTCAATTTATATTTTAGACAGGCTTCTCGCTCAACTTTAATACACTTACAACTTCTCAAAAACGACGTTTTACTAACCCTGGTATCAAGACTCGCGATATCTTGCTGGTTCTGTTGTCCTGCCAGGAACGACGAAAGCTGTATTTTCAAAGGATCATCCTATAACACAAAGAAGTAACTTATAACCTAAACTTAGGTAACAAATTAAAATATTAAAACATACTGACATTGTTTTCAAAAAGCCTTTCGGACTTCAAAACGTTGGCCAATATTTTCAAGCCGATCTTACTGAGTTATAATTAGAACTCACAATTTCCACTTCAATGTCGTAATACTGTGTTTTCTTCGGATCGTTGCCTTCACAACTAAAATTATAGTGAGAACATGTAAATTTAAATACTAAGTCAGCCAGCGCTGGTTTTCTCTATATCAGCAACTAATACATCAGGGCGCGCCGGATATTAAGAGTTTAAACTAAAATACTACTTTGTTATAACTTAATGCTTACATAGTTTAATACCGAGGTACGTACTTTACCTTAAACTAATAACGCCAAAATAACTATTTCATAAAGAATAGAATCACAAAAAACTAACGTAATCACGTGATGTATTGCTATATGATCCGGTGGTAACAACAAAGGATGTAGCAACTGTGGAATTTCCATAAACCGCATACGACTACGTTGAAATATCTATAAATAATAATCGTTCAGAACAGGTGGAATTGAATCCACAACTTGACCGAATCCGAATTTATTGCTAATTTGCAAAATCCGAATCATGTATGTTGCAAATTTCGGTTATTTGATTCAGAATATCAACGCAATGCCAGCCACATAACTTTAAACGCTAACAAATTTCGTGCCCGACTTCAGTTATGAGATTTGTGACCTGGAACAAATTTTTTTTTATTAATTTAACATAAGTTATTTGAAATTTTTATTGTTTAAAATTGAAAAAACATATTGCGGAACATTGTTGGACTCGGCTAATTAAATTCGGCTTTTTCACAACTGAAACCGGATCCGATCACAAAATGTTTCCGAATCCGAATCCGAACCTTTGTTGAAACCCTGGTTCAAGAGACAAAATAAGCCTAACAGATCGTAACAAAACACTCTACAGATAAACGTACATTGTTTGTGAAGTACCGCAAAATAGCCACGGTGGATGTCCGTTAAACAATCGTACTTCTACAAAACGGTAAATTAGTTCTTTGTTAAACAGCGTTCAATTTCAAATGCTTCTTCCACAATATCACGTGTAAACCAAGTGGAAGTGACTTTTTGAAGAAAGCAACGAATGCCATACAAAGAAACCAAAAAGCTAATGTGGGCATAGACAACGCTCTAAAGTTTTGATACCTCTAATAAATCTAAAACTAACTTGTTCCAGGAATTTATCGCAATTAATATGATCTTTTTCATGATTGTCCTGTAATTTATGCGCTTTGATATACTGCCATAACGCTTCAATGATACGCGGGCGCGTTTCAGTGTGAATTCCCAATAATCGTGCAAGACGTGCGTCCAGTTTGAATTTCATTGGCTAAAATCAGTGCCAAAGTTTTAAAACAAATTATAGAGATACAGAAAGATGTCGTATCTCCTGTGCCCAATACGAACGAGCAGTCAACTTACAATACGCAAACAAAGGCTGTGCACTTTTCCAGTATGTACAGCCGGTTTTACAATCTCACGCTGATATGTATACTTAAACATTTGAATTAAGGAGGCATCCCAGTTTTAGGAAAACTTCACTTCCTGTTGCTGTTCCAATTTCAAGGCTAATTTCAATTTATTTTAGTATAAAAGATAACGTCAGAAAACGCACCTGAAAATCCAACAGCAACAAAATGGTACATTTTACGTTTTTATCTCCAGGACGTTTCACTTGAAAACCATCTGTTTCGCTTGTTTGCGGAGTTCGATGCCACTAAAATAAAAAGTAAATATATAATTCAATAGTTAAAAAGAATCTTCTTAATTCATTCAAGCCAAAATTCAGTACTAATACTGCCCAGCTAGGGGTACTCCAAAACTAATTTGCTCAAAATGCAATCTCAGTTTTTTCACAAGCTAACAGTCCAAATCATGCAACCCAAACACTAATTACCGTCGATCTCAAAAAATAGGTCAATTATAGAACAACTGAACGTAATTATTGTCAGATTTAAATTGCAGTCCTAAATTTTAAAATTAATTACACTTTAGTTGTAGGGCCCGTATTCTAAAATGCGTATTGCACCTATCATCAATCAGCGATAAGTTTTCAAACTAGCGAACACCTGCAATTGCACATCTCAAAATTGGTACAGCAGTGGGGCAAATCAAACGCGAACAATGCGTTGAATATCGAACCTCACTCACCATGCGCTGGTTCCAAAATTACAAGACCTTTCACCAACAGGTGATAGGTCTTACACACATTTGAGAATGCGGACTTAGCTTCAACATTAAAAGTTTTTACATCGGCGGCACATGCAAGTATAGTAAATGTGATGTAATAAATTTAGTTAAAATTAGGACATTAACTTCAATTTTTTCCATTAACCAAACCATAAAGTATTAAAATTTCACAATCAATGACGACTTACCTCAACCAAATGATTATCCGGTCCGTACAAGTTTTTGTCCAACTCAATCACGAGACTTTTGAAAAACGACGAAAACTTCCGTTTCGGCTGTTTCGAGTGGTCTGGGCCTGTTCCAGGACCGCGAGTTGCGTTGCCAGCTGAACCAGAACCGCCAGCTCCTGTTGCACTATTGCTTGCCGGTTGTTCGTCATGAAGACGACCTTCAACCCGCAATTCCCATGATGATACTGTTGGATTATCGGTTTCAGTCTGAACAAAAATTCCGCACAGAAAACTTAAAAATGTGAAAAAATTTGAAATTACACTTAAAATACGTATATGATTATGCCACTGCTGCTTATACACTTTTATAAAGTCGTATTCACACATGCAAGTTTTGCGCATCAAGAACTTGCAGTTCCAACTTACGCATTCAACTTTTGTCTGACTTGCACAAATGGCGCTGTAAGTAAATTTAAGTAATGACTACATAAAAAAAAGGTGAGAAAGATATAAATAAAACTTTATTATTTTGCATCCATAATGACTAACAGTTTGAATGGTACAATAACTTAAATAAATTAATGAAATAACTGATTAACTGCACATATAAATCATTTAAAGTCTCACCGTAGCATCTGTCCCTGGATAGAATGTGTTTGACACAACAATGGTTAGTTTACGTTTCACCTATAAAAACAACATGTTCCGTAGTAGTCAATGTATCGAATTTGCCCAAAAAATTTTCGCAATCTTATGAACACAGTCGACATCCGTTGAATACATTCTCAAATCTGTCACCAAAAAGGTACTTATAAACGGTCTCGAGGCTAGGAATGTGCGGATGAGTCAGCATCGGTAATAATGTGCACTTTTTGTGACTATCGGCATCGGCACTTGAAAAAATTGCCAATTCTTTGCCGATAATTTTTGCATATCAGTCAGTTGAAATGCTATCAATTTCACTTCTTGGCGCATATCAGTGTGTGTGTCTCTTGCGTTTGTTTTTGAAAAAATTATGAGAACCGTTTTCATAAAATCATAGTTTGGTGGTGGTTTGAGTTTAAGTCTTCGCATAACGATATAATGTTGTATCGTATCAGTTCTTTACATGGGCGTAGGCAGGATTTTCTTTTTTTTGGGGGGGGGGTGGGGAAGGGTGCGCACATATATTGTAAATATAGTGTGTTAGCGTGAGAAAACAAAATTTTGGCCCATATACGTACCGCTAAAGCAATTTAGGTTCAGTTAACAGAAAAGCACCAACAATTAGTGTGTGGGAATGAAACGCACAGGAGATCATAGTTTCAATTTATTCATAAATGACTTTTTTCCAAGACCATTCGGGGCCATGCTCTCCTTGGTTCTTCAAACATGGTGTACTAGTTGAATCGCCAAAAATTTTGGTATCGGCACTGTCAGTCTAGGCAGGAACCGGGTCTTCAGACCTTTCAACGAACCAGTTGGAAAAGCGGTCCTCCAGAGCGGGAATCGAACTCAGCGTGCGAATCTTTAAGCGAAAGCCCGCTTCTATAACTGCATTGTTCGTCGACTATATGTGTCGACCTTATGCTGCCGGCAAGCATTCTAAGCAATGTACATTGCATATATATTCCATAGTCACCAGAAGGACGTCCGTCTAGGTAGGAACCGCGACATAAACCTTTTTACTAAGTAGCTGGAAAAGCGGGTTACGGGAGGTTTCAAACTAACGACCTTCTGCTTGTCAAGCAGACGCTGTTACCACTGCCCTCGACCGTATGCTGCCGGCAAGCGTACTATACAATGTGCATTGCCTATATTGCATATACACTAAGACAAGCATGTCTCAGATGCTTACATGTCCTAATTTTCACCAAAGTAGTCCCTTGACCGCCCACCCTATTTTCGATTGGATACCGTCTTCACAGGGCGGCAATTTACCATTGCGTCCACGAAGTAGCCCCCATGTCAGTCTAGGTAGGAACCGGGATTTCAGGGTGTCAGGCTGACGCTGTTACCACTGCGCCACACAGCTCGCCTCTCCAACGGTTTCTATCGTTGACTACATCTCGACCGTATGCTGACGGCAAGCATACTACGAATATGCATTGCATATATTGCATATGCACTAGGACAGGCATGTCTCACATTCATACACTGGACAAGCATGTTTCACATGCTTACAGGCGCATCTCCACTCGATACCTTTAAAGGTCTTTTTAGAGCTTCTTGAATATCCAGCCGTTTACGCGATATCGTAGCATCCAACTTTTTTTCAAACGCCAATAAATTCATATACGCTTGAGACTCTGGTACCAACTCTCTAATCTACAATTACAAGGGCACATTACAAAAAACCGGTATTGCGCAACAAATTGCTACTTGAACGTTACGATTAGAGTTGCGTCCGGGCCGAGGCAATAAACGGGTACAAACGAGCAAGTTCAGTGGACCAAAGTTTGCTATTTCATATACTGTGGCGTAAAAATGAATACAAGTTTATGTCCCATCGTTTTTACATCACCAAAACACCAGATTCTTCTTCAGCTCTTTAGAACGCAACGAGTCAAGTAAAAACAGCATTAAAAATTTGGCCCCGGAAAATTTAGCTCTGGCACAAACCTGGGCCCGAATCCGCAAGAATCTCTAGTAATGATACAATTCAACGACCGAATACCAATCACTTCTCGAAACCGTACGTCAATTAAGCTTTATGTATATAATAACTGACCCGGTTAATTCCCGCCAAATAACTTGGCCATGACCCCAGCGCCGTGACCTAATTTTATAGACAACTGCAATAAACCTTACCTGTGGAAGCAGTACTTTATCAGCTACCCGATGTCGTTTCCTATTCGTTGCCACAGATCTGTTTGGACCTCCCACAAACTGTAAACCGCCATCAGCTGGAGTTCCTTGGCCGGCATATCCTGCAATAGTGTGCGACGCACCCGCGCCGTGAACGGATCCAGAACTGCCAGAGTTCACTGATGTAGCGTTGGAACCTCGCTTTACACCACGAACAGAGCTGGAGCTTCCTCTTCCAGATGTTGGGTACCGCATAATTTAACGGAATAGTTAATTGTCTAGTTTTGAGTGTTGAGTACCTAACTAAAATTGTTCAGAACATTCCGAAAGTGTAACACTTCGTTAGATCGTTTTGCTAGCTTCATTCAACCGTTTTTCCCAGAACCTATATTGTGCAAAGTTATCATGTCATCAAAATATTAAACGTAACTAACTATTTATCGCGATGCATATTACAACCCACACGCAAAACGACTTTGGAATGGTTTTACAACTAGCTATGTTGATATCACATAACACTAAGTGTTTGCTTCTTGGCTCTCTTTTTCGTTTGTCTGGGTTGCTGTGTTCCAAATCGTCATTAAGTATTTCATTGAAATACAGCTATGAATAACTCTCTTTTTTCAAAACAGGCTTAACCAATTTGTGCTGAAAGCAATTCATCAGTTATACACAACGAGGGCATCCGATAGAACATAGATCAGCTTCAGTAGCGTTTCTTATGAATAGAACCTCGTATTTATGCATATCCTGTTAGAATGTAGACATATTTAGGTTATAAGACTCTCATGCGTGCGTCAAATCCAATGTTACTTTTTATACTATATTGATTTACAGGCGTTTACGTCTTTCCGCAGTATTTAGCCATTATGCTTTGTCACGATGCCAGAACTCATTTAGTCATCCAAAAGCGGATAGATACAAATGACAATAATTTAGGTCTATGCGCTTCAGCTTCTTCAACAATGTCAATTTGTATATAAAGTGCGGAACTTAGTACAGGTATTATTAAGTTTATTTCGCATTCTCTTGACAAGATCATAATTATGTTGCTAGTCTTGACGATTATTTCCGTATTTTGTCTAAAAATAAAACGTGTGATAAGAAAAGCCATATTCGCACATGCAAGTTTTGCAGTGAGAACTCGCAGCTGCGACTTGCACAAGTTTCTTGCAGCTGGAAGTATTTGTATAAATATCAAGCATAAGCTTTGAATTATTTGTTCAGCCAATAATGATGAATTAATTCTACTTGCAATGTTATTCATGCCTATGGATTAATTCTGCGGGCATATTCATTATGAATAAATTGCAGCTGGAAGTTCTTCGAATGAATTTTTGAAAAAACTTGCAGCTGCAAGTTTCAGCTACAAGAAACAATTACCCGTAAAGAAGGCTCTACTCGAAATTTCTTGACTAGAAAACGTTTTCATAATGATAAAACTTCTATTTAGTGCATAAAAATGTAAAACAAACCCCGTCGCAATCGCCATAGACGGCGAGATATGAAACATGTTTGATATTGAATTAATTCAAGTTTCTAATTCAAAAAGTTTGAATTAATTCAGAAGCGCTCAACAACTTGTCTTCCGACTGGCCAATCAAAGTGCAGGTGAAAGAAATTCAAGCGACTTGCGACTGCTTTCACATGTACGAATTAAATTTAATAGCACGGATTCCAGTGAATAATTTACTGCCGCAAGAACTTCAAAGCTGTTTTGTGACCAATCTTACACGTTCAAGTTGCACGTGCAGTTTTTGCTGCAAAATATGGCACGTGTGAATAGGGCTTTAGCGTAATTTTGCATTTGTAAAGTGTTTATTAGTTAGCAACTCATGTTAATTAAATTAGGTAATCAACATACCTACTTCGCATGTTTGTATTTCACTATGCAGCTTATGATTGGACAGCTTGGCATACAATTTGTATTGAATTGATCGCCAATTTATAAAGCATTTGTCGATTTGTGGTGGTCTGCGAACAATGCGGCGAATACAGTGTCCAATCTGCCAAGAACCGTTCGCAGATTTCTGTGCCATTTCGGCCCTCACATGTGGTCACTGTTTTCATTTGCATTGCATTTCGCAATGGTTGTGTCAAACGATTTCAAAAAAGTCGTGTCCGTCATGCAGGAAACGCGTCACTACAATGATTGATCAGTTATACTTTTCTGAAATTGATGACAGTCTGTCTGAAGACGATGATTTGGATTCATTGAGGAAAAAGGTTTGATTAGTATTTTTCGTTGCCAGATATGCTGCTTAATTTGTAAGCTGAGATTTCAGTTCCCGTTTGAAGCAAACTTGTGGCTTTACTTCATAAGGTTTTGTATCAAAGGTGCTGGTATGTTATCCAGGTTATCTTATCCGTATCGTTAAAAGTACTTTAGTGTTAATAACCCCTCCTCTTTAATTATTTGATCATTTTGTATGTTTTTTGTTTTTGTACGTTTATTTGCCTTCAGGCGGCATTTCACTAGACCAATCTTGAGTGGAGGCTTTTTGGAGATGCCCAAATTTAACCCGGAGGGATTTGTCGATTAAAGAGTTTTTACAAAGATCGTGATAGAAAATCAAAACCTAAAGATTTAGAACCTTTGGCAGTAGGCAACAGGAAGTTTTTTCAGGGTTGGGTGCTGCATATTTAAGGATTTGCCGAGTGCGAGTGGGGCATTTGGCCGCGTGTCGGGAGGCCCCCGCCCATCTAACACTAGCGAAATGCAAGTTTAGTGCTATTTGTTTTCATTTTGTGTAAACTTTTGATTTGGCTGAATAGGCTTTATTGTCATTCAGATAGCAGAATTGAAAAGTGAATCTGCAGCTGCTGCTACTCGCGTGGTCGCGTTGGAAAAAGAACTAAGTGCTACAGTTGAATCGAAGCGACGCGTTGAAAAACAGGTTACTTAACAGTTTTTGCAATAAAACTGTAGCAAATGCGCAATAATAGTATTTTTCGCGGTTATATTTGGCGCAATAACCCTTTTTACGCAGTTTTAACAGAATGTTATTCAGATAACAGTTCGGCAGCTTTCCTAAATATATTGTTGAAAACTTAAGGATACCTATGAATTGTATGTATATTAGCTTGTCGTAATTTGTAATATCCAATCGTAAGCTGAAACGTGTGCGTTTATTTTTTCGTGTAAGTTGACATAGTTGGATTTTTTATGCTTTTAGGTTCAGCAGAGTGAGCGGGCGATGCAGAGAGCTGAAAGAGACCGCAAACAGAATGCTACTTATATGCGTGACTTGTTGAAGATTCAATCTGAACTTTCAGTGAAAACATCCGATTTGGACGCTGCAAAACGACGATTGAACGAATTAAATTCGTAAGTTGAACCACTTGATTTTCAACATTTAAGTTTATTATTCACTTTTAAGTTCAAAGGATGTACTTTTAGGGTTTGCAATAAGCTAAACAATCATAGGAAATTTTCTAAGTATATTTCCGTTATAACGCATTTTTATGGAATTGTTACTCTTGGACTGGTGTATTAAATGAATGATTTCTATTTGATTGGAAAACATGAAATGTACGGTTAAAATTAAGTGCTCCTGTGGTTAATTTTTGCGTCCATTTGCATCCTTGTGCGTGTGCATGTCCCACTGAATTTGTTATTGGTTTAAAATTTTATGACTTGCATCTGTGGTTACGTGCGTTTGTGGTGAACGTTCGATGTATTGCGTTTGTGTCTGCGTGCATCTGCGATAGCCTACGTTTACGGATGCACTTAAATCTGACAATAATTGTATACGTATAGCAAAATAAATCAGTGTTTATGTTGTTTGTCATTCGCTAGGATCCGGTGGACTGTGGGGCACCAATCGGGCCCCACTGTTCGTCACAGGGAAGCAAATATATTGCTGCAATGTTACCAATAGAATCACAAGTTAGCACATTCTCTTGCAGAGCTCAGCCGGAACATCGAATCAAAATGAGTTCCGATTCCGATTGCACAATCAATCGGAATAGGAATTTTAAAATTTTAATTTTTAATCCTGCTTGTGATACGTCGCATAATAGTTCAGCATTATTTATCTATTAGATTGCTTTCGTTGAGTTAATTTATCAATAATTGATTACAATTTAGCTATTACAGAACCAAAAATCATCGACAGTTTGTTCATGTGATGTTTTTCAAAATTGTTGCCATCCAACAGAGATCCTAAATCAGTATCATATTTTGTCAGTGCAAATTAAACGTGCAGTCAGAAAATTTGTAGTTACGATTCCGATTACAATTCCGGTGTAAATTTGCTGTTCCGATTCAGTTCCGCTTTCAGCCTGTTCTCTTCACACAGTTTTTTTATTTTTAGAAACAGAAATCGTTTACATCGGGCTAAAGGTGTGTTCTGTGCAACTCAGATTTTGTGTGATAGCTAAAATTTTTAGGGTTAAACTTATACTGGATAATGCGACTGAAGATCAAGTTACACTGAACCATCTGTATGATGAAGTACCAGATCAAGTGTTACGGAAGCTTCTTTCCGAATTGAAGAGGTGTGTAGTTAGTTTGTAGCTGGTATATTTTTGCTGGCTGTCCATGACATTGAATTGTTATTCTATTGATTTGCAAGAAATAGAAACAGCACCTGGGATTACTCTAGAGCCCGTATATATGATCAAATGTGTGTAGCATCTATCACCAATTGGTGATAGGTGCTGTAACTTTGGAACCAGCGCATGGTGAGGATCGTTGAGTTTAGGTTCATTGCGGAAGCAATTCGTAAGTTTAAAAATCTATTATAAACTGGTGATAGGCACTGCACACAATTGAGAATACCGATCCCGGACTGGAGTTAGTATATATATGCAACTAATATTCTTGTTTTTAGAAAAATGTTGCGTGTTGTCGGCTAATTTTTGGTTTTGATCAATTTTTTGTTTCTAAAGTTAAAATATGCAATTTTCGCTCGATTTATTTTGATGAAACATTAGATTTACGTACTGTTTCTTCGTTACATTCATTGCGATTACTGTGTGGTCCAATGTCGCTAGCTGGAGCGTCGCCTTATCTAAAAATATGCATAATAAGTTTTAATGCTAATAATGTATTGCTGTCAGTTGAAAAAGAGTAACTCACACGAGAGCAGTTGAAAAAGAGTAACTCACACGAGAGCAGTTTAAGCCATTGTGTATAGCGGGTTGTGATTTTAGACAGCTTAGCAAAACATTGTCTGAAAAATCAGCAAAATGCAATAAAATTACTACACTGGAGGCGCAGTTAAAACAGCTTCAGATACAAAATTCGGTCTTGGCTAAAGAAGTGAGTTCTAATTTACAGTTGAAAAACCGTTATATGCTGGGTTTCTGAAACACTACTTAAGTACGACCTATGTGTATTTGCTAAACAATTACTTAAACAATTTATCACTTCTGAAAGCGTACTTAAGTCAGTTACCAAATTTAGTGAATTACGGACTAACAGTTCTGGCTTACTCATCATTAGTTCAGTCGTGATTTTAGACTCACGAAACCTTCTTTGTTTGCAGTAAATCTATGGTTTGTTTCTTAGGGCACCGGTTATGATTTGCCATTCTTTGTTTTTGTGCCAAGGTTAAGTATTTGCTCAAGCCACTGACTTATGCAATGCGTGGCCCCTCATGTTAACTGAACAAAATTAAAAATGTTTTTTGACAAACTGTAGTGCATTGTAGATATACAAAACACATCAGAAACACTAGGTATTCTCAATGCATACAGTCTTAATTCGCATACGTAACGTCAACAAAAAACCGTTGGAACGCTGCCCAAAATACGTATGTGGAGCGTTCCAGCTTTAATATGTAGATGTAAGATTTCAGAAACACAGCCATTGATTATGTCTCCACAGCCCAGATTCGTTTATAATTTTAAATTAGTTAGGTTGCAGTTTGGAGAAAAAATAAAACCAAATATATTTCTTGACTATTTTTCGAAAATTCGTTTTATAGCGTCATACATTACGCGAAGAGTTGAAAATTCGTCAACTTATGGGTGATAATTCGACACCGTGCAATCCAAAAGTTAAACAGATACTGGACGATACTGTGGCTAGCCCGTAAGTTTGATTTAAGAATCGAAAATTCAGGGACGGCCAGTATTTTTTATGTCAGTTGCGTCTATCAAGCGTTGCCTACAAACTGTAAATGAATTACCTTACGGCGCCAACTGTAAATCAATTTTTTAAGTGTGGCACCACAGGACAAGTTGTCGCAACTTTTGGTGCTGTGCTAATTGTGTCGTGCTGTTTAACGGCACGAGTGATAATATCAGAATTCTTAGTTCGCGATCAAGCAAGATAGTTTACGTTTGTACGCTCTTGAGTTTGGGATTGAACGTTTTAAAATGCAAGTTAGCCATATATTATTGATTTGTATTATTGGTCAGAAGTTTGTATTTGTTTTCGTTGTAGGTCAAATTTTCCTAGTTGCTCACATCATTCTGATAAAGATTCGCCACCAACGGCTGGGTCACAACCAAACACAGCGAGGAATCGTAATTCTGAACGTGAGCTATCGCCGCCGCAAGATGTCAGTCCACAAAAAATAAGGCGCTGCTTTGCGGTACCTGATGTTGAGGTATGGTTTGTTATGCATCATTCACAATGAAAAATATCATTTTGCCACCGAAATCAGTACAAGGTAGGGTGAACACGTCTGAAATTTAAAATTGTCATGCGTTAAGCCCATCATAAGAAAAAATTGCGTTAACCCTACCCCAACGCGTGTTACAAAATGCTCTGTGATACGTATTAGGGTAGGGTGGTGACAAATGTTAGGGTAGAGTTAACGCAATTTTTGCGTTAGGAAGTGTTATGGTAGGGTTAACGAATTTATGCGTTAGGGTAACGTTAAAGCATGACAGTTTTGAATATTGACATGTGTTAACTCTACCTTATAGCGTTTTCGGTGGCAAACTGAAATTTTGTATTGTGAACGATGCTTTTGCCTTGACGTTTTGCAGGGTTTGGGCAGTATTTGCTTCTAACTCCTAAGTTTTGGTATTTTGAAGGAAAGCTTTGGAACCAGGACAGGATTAGATGCAAGTTTTTTTTAAATCTGTGAGATATGGGGTTTAGTGCATGGTATTACCTAGGATTTTCGGTTTTAGGCATATTTATTTGTCTCTCGGTGCAAATGTTTGTAGAATTTTTTGTAGATTAAACTGTTCATTGTAATTATTTCATACTACGCTTGTTTGTCTTAAGGGCTATTTACTCTGAATAGCATATTGGTTTTAATTGGCTTGGATAGCTATTCAGCCAACGACACGTTATATCAATTAGTTTTGTTTTGTCATTCTTTTTAGACACAACTCAACGCAGCCCATAGCCGTAATTCTGAACGGGAGCTATCCCCGCGACAAGATGTTAGCCCGCGGAAACAAAGACGCTTGCTGGCAGCTAGTGATGAGGTAAGGGTAAGCGCCGAATCGTCTTATTCGCAGCGCACATTTTCTCCAAGGCATAGGAGCCCGCTGCCGTCCAGTTTCTATAGCTGAATGGTGACGTTAAACTCCTCTGACTGCAGAGTTCAGGGCTGAGCTCCGTACTGGAAAATAGTTTTCAGCTGAAACAGTGCAAATTTATACGGAAAATGTTAAGAGCTTCAACGTTTTAACAGAAGAATCTCGAAGATTCTTAGCTATCAAGTTGTTTCAACTGATATACTTAATTTTGTAGTTGTTTGGTTTTGACAATCGGAGAAATGCCCGCAGCTTAAATTAATAGGTTTTATTACGTAGCTTTTGGGCTTGAAAGCGTTGAAGCCAGTATGGTAGAACGAGATCGTTTTGTTGCACTGTCTGTTTTAGCTGAAATTATTCGTGTTTTTATGATAATTTTATGCCTATATTAGAAATACTCGCTGAGAGAGAACTGAGATTATCACTATTTTATATAAGATTTAACAGAACTGCTGCCAAATTTCGCACATAATTGCAATTCATATAGGTTAGAAACGACGAAAAATCACGATTCCGATTCGGATTATAATTGAAATTGAAACAGGAAATGTATTTGATTCGCAATTCAAATCGGAATCGGAATTCAAGTTTGCACTTTGTTCAAGTGTGAACTGTTTAATATGTTTTTCAGGAACAGTCACAAATTCAGCCGTCAATTCCATCAAGAGAAGCATTTTTGGAACATATCAACGCGTTACAGTCGTCACCGCAAGCGTCAAATTTGCCACAACGCGGCTTAGCATCGGCGGTTTCAGTGCGATTTAATCCTACGAAATCGCTGAGTTCTCAAGCAGAACCACGGAAAGCTCTGCGAGGTGCATTTCGAGTGTCACCACGGAATCATTTGAGGGCGAATAAAGTGACCTTGGCTGGGATATATGGCAAAGACGGCGGACGGTTGGCTGATGGACTGGGCGGTCAAGCTAAATTAACGAGTCTTGGGCAAAGGTCACGAGCCGCTGTTGGGACGAGCAGGAGTGGAGTCGTTAGAGCTCGAGGCGTTAGCACGAATCATCGAAGCCGGTCTCCGGTTGGTCGAAGGGTAACGATTTTGGTTCCGGAAACTCCTCACCGGATACAAAGCGATGTTCCAGTGGTAACTTTGAACGAGTCGAGAAGTGATGTCGTATACTTGGATTGAGGGCCATTTCGGTGTCTTTGGCCAGCAGGGGTGTAGTCAGAATTTTATTTCGGAAGTTTATAATTATTTAGTGTAAAAATTTGTTGCGAATAACAAAAGGTTTTGATCGCTAGGATTCAGATGGTTATTCTAAAAAAATTAAATATATCGGGAATTTGGAATAAATGTGACTTGATTGCTATTCGTTTGGCAGACAAATGTGCGCTATGAATTTATGTTAGAATTTGAATAAAAAAAATATCGGCGCTTCGTGATTGGCTGCAACAATGTAATGGTTCTCTACTTGTTCTGCGTCATCGTCCGTCACCATACGGTTCGTGCGTGAGTAAAGTGGCGTACGATACCGCACGGTGCCGGACGAGGCAGACATCAAAGGCATAGTGTCACCCTTAAACCAAGGGAGCGGCTAAGCAGGGCAATTAATTAGCAATAAGAGCATGCTCACTAAGTTTAAATATAAGTCCTCTATAATTTGCAAGGGCCCAAATCTTAACGGACATGGTAGAGTCATACAGTATAATTATTAGTTGGTGACTGACTTGGTGCTGTTTATGGTTTTTGTTGTTGTTGTTTATGACAAGAAGAAACATCAGTGTTGAGACTTAGTACGTAATACAGGTTAAATTTTTTAAGTTTATGCTAAAATAAAGTTTTGAAATCTACCACTTTATTATTATGGGGTTTGATTTATTTCTCCAGCTGACTGAACCCACGATTAAAACTTTGCTAAATTCATGTAGTCAAGGAATGTTATATATTCTCTTCCTGTTTAATATACTGCAGTGGTTATACATTGAAAACGGGCGTTCCAGTGGTGGGCCCATGTATAGAACAGGCCGGAACAGTAGTATAAGCATGTTAAGCCTAAACCTAAGCCTAAGCGTAAGGATGAGTCTACTCCTAAGCTTAAGTCTAAGCCTAAGCAAAAAAGTATGACAAAAGCTTATACTGACTCTATTATAGCCCCGCCGGAAAACGATCCGGCCCTGTTCTATACATGGGCCCAATGGTGTAACACGTCAGCTTCTCAAGAGTTGTAAAGTTTGTAGTCGGATGCTAAGATTGTCACAGAGCAGGAAATGAAATCGCTGAAATGTTAATTTGAACTTTTTGAATTTTAAGTTTAGGTTTTTACCGGTTAATGGTAGGTTTTCAAGCAAAGTTATGAAATTGTATTTATTATAAAATTAATATATATGGCGTCGTTTTAGACTGTGTGAACTATTAAGCGTTGTATCGCGAATAATTCTATTTGTATAAACGAGTGTGTTTTGTTTGCGTTTTTTGTATTTTTTAGACTTTGTGATTTTGTTCACTGTTTTGTTTTATTGCACTTTAAAAGCGGTGGAGTGGCATTTAAAATTGTGGTTTATTTTTTGAGTGAAACTAAACTTTGTTGTGTCTTTTGTACTTCGGTCGTTCGCCACCTGGGTCCAGCGCCTTTCGCTTCGCAAAATTGTATTAAATTTGAAATTTTTCAGTTTTAATTAAATGGAAGCGAAAATATAAGTGTTTGAGATTAACATAAAAAATCAGTTGAACTAAATTTCAGGTCATGCTGTTCTTTCGATTGCGCAATGCTGTTGATCTTGATGATTTTTATTATAGATTGACCGTTTTTGAATGAATTATTTGTGTTGTTTGTACTCTCTAAAAACTTAAACTTAAATAATAGCTTAACTAAGCTTGAATATAAGTTTAAGTAAAACTCAAATGGCTGGACAGACTAACTAAACTATAATTTTAAGTTTTACTTAAACTAATATGTTTATATGGCTAACACGAGTTTAAGTTAAACTTATTTTTGGATTAAGTAACAAATCCAGCTCAGAAGTTATGTGTATCTGAGAGTTCACTAAGCTTAGCTTAAACTAAAAGTACGTAAGATTTTAAATTAGTTTAGGAGTAAACCAAGATGTTAGTTCAAGTTAATCTACGGCCTTTGTTTAATACTGCTGGATTAGCTTAAACTTAATTCAAGTTAGTTTAAGCTTTTAGAGAGTAGTATATATGTAATGAGAATAATAAAGCATTTTGTGTCGTGTTCCGAATTGTTTCTTGTTGTTTATTGAGCTGTTAAGATGGACAGCATCGTTCTGATGAATGTTAGCGTGAGTTTGAACGCTTCCGTGATGTATATAGTTAACGAAATTTTGCGATAATTGAAATTGAGCTGAGTATAGTGCATTATTTAGCCATTTTCTTATCACTTGTTAATAGATTAGCTTCGAAGAGATTTTCATGCATATACGCCTCAGGGTGCAACTGGAGGTGAAAAATACTGGAGCCGGAGGTCAACGAAACTTGCAGGAGGTGAGGCGAAATTAGGTAGTAAAAATGTTGGTTAATTAGCTCATTTTACCCAATATCTGCAATATGTTGTTAGGCTGTTTGGTTTTTGACCACTAAAACGAAATGCGCTAAACAGAAATTTTGGAAAGCTATGCAACATATTACCGCCGAAATTGCTGGAACCTCCGGCAAAAATTTTGCTGGAGCCGGAGGCTGATTTTCTGCCGGAACCGGAGGCAAACCTTCGGTTGTACCCTGATGCGCATGGATATATATAATTTTCTCTATAGACCAGCATGCAAGCGTTCAAAAGTCGATGTTGGAGGAGTATGTAAACAGTGTTTTTAGTTGTCCATCAGTAATAATTTGAGTGACAATAGGAACTTGGTACTTGGACTAAAAGATGTTTGTGGAAAGTTGGCCATCTCGCACGATTAAGCATGGGATTCAATAGTCAGTGTAAAGTACACTGTGGCTGCAAGTTTCGAATACGTTCAGGCGCTCAGTTGTATTCTGATGCGTTGGAGAAACTCGGGTATTTGTCGACTGGGATTTCGAAGTAAGTTGAGACGATTGGCAAGTCTGTTGTAATTAAATTTATTTTAAGCAGTGTGCAATCGCGAGGGAGCACTCTCCCACGGACCTGTACACCGTCCGGCTCCCATATTTGGATCACTAACCGATTCCGTTATTTTTACTATCCGTTTATACCCTGTTCCTAAGCGTTGTCAGGCTTAACTAAATCAAGGATGTAAGTGTCCTCGGAAGCGTCTTTTGATGTAAATCGCATGTAACTACGGTCAACGGGGATAATATAATAGGCCAATGTATAGAACAGGGCCAGAACGGTAGTATAAGTATGTTCCTAAGCCTAAGCTTAAACATAAGAACGTGCCTACACCTAAGCCTAAGCAAAAAAATAGTTAATTTTATTACAGTCCAACCGGAAATCGTTCCGGCCCTGTTCTATACATGGGCCATATAATAGTTTTTGCCCTGTTCGCTATCGTAGTGGTGATCTAATTTTTAGTTTGGCCACGGGTATTTTAAGTTTTAATATGGTTTATAAGCAAAATGTGAACGGATGCCCGTTTGCGGTAAAAATCAACGATCGTATTCGTTATAGAAATACTAAAATTGTTTTATTTTTTTTTGCTCAAAATTGATTCTAAATCTTGTACAAATTGTGCAATTTGTCATGACGGATGTACCGCAATGGTTTGATATGAAATAAAAATAGCAAAATTCATCCAAAATCGTGAAAAATTCGGAAGCATCCGCGTTGTTTTGTTTGTAACCTTTTCGAAACTGTGTAAAATATTTACACGCCTCTATTGTATTGATACAAAATAAATTATCTCTGAAGCTTTTATACTTTACTATCGGTTTCCCGTTTCGGTCGTTTTGATCACTGTCCATTTCGGTTTTTATTTTTAGCCTCGATGAGCTGACAAACGGTGGATTGATGTTCGGCGAGATTTTAGAAATTGTTGGCTTTCCAGGAACAGCTAAAACTCAAGTAAGCCTTCGAATAAAACATTAACGAAAGTGTTTTGTACTAAATTTGAATGATTTTAAATTTGAAATATTGTTTCGGTAATTTCGTTCGACGTTTGCAAGCTCAAAATGATTTTGTTTACAAATTCATTTGATGTTCCATGCACCAATACACGTGCGTTGTTGTATTGTACCGGACAGTGACAGACGGTGAAGTACAGCGCTGGACATCAATACAAATTATAGCGCTGTCCAAAATTATTGTGGCATTCTGTATGCAAGATATTGTGGAAGATGCATTACGTTGTTGTTTTAGACAGCATTGAGATTAGCAGTTTGTGCTGCAGAATCAAAAGGCAACGTAGTAATTGTATCTTCAACGTGTGGAATGACTGCAACGCGTTTAGCGCAAATTGCTGTTCAGTGTCAACTCAGTAATGTAAGTGCTCAGGGTGTAAATATGATATTGTGAAACTGTCACAATAGAAAGATTATGGTCTGCAGGATGGTGTGGCTGGAGACAGGGTGCAACCGGAATTCCGATTCCGGTTCGAATTCCGATTCAAAATGAGTTCTGATTCCGAGTGCACAATCAATCGGAATCGGAATTTTGAAATTTTAATTTGAATCGTACTTGTTGTGATTCGTTGCATAAAACGTCTGTGTTATTTATCTATTAACTTGCTTTCGATGAGTTAACTTATCAGTAATTGATTGTAGTTTAGCTTTTACGGAACCAAAAATCATAGCCAGTTTGTTGATGCAAAGTTTTTAAAACTTGTTGCCAGCCATCAGACACCCTTAATCAGTATTAATTGTCAATACAAATTATCCGTACAGCCACAAAATGTTTTGTTCCGATTTCGATAACAATTAAAGGTATAAATTTGCTTCCGATGCCAATTGCAGTATAATCCAGTTCCGCTTTGCACTCTGGTTGGAGGTCTTCTGTGTAGCATGGGTAATATTCGAATTTTAGCCAATGTTACTTTGAGGGGCCTAACAATAGTACAGGCATATTTCTAAGCGTAAGCTTCAGCGTAAGGATAAGCCTATAACTAAGCGTGGACCTAAGGCTAAGTAAAAGATCTAACGGGTTGAACCTCTACGGTGAAAAGTCTGCCAGTTTACGTTTCGGGTTGCGGGGTTTGTAGTGTGTTTTTCTGTTGAATTTAAAAGGTAATAGCGCTATTATTGCTTTAGCTGTAGTTCATTTTTGTTCTAGCTTGATTCAGTAATGGAACGAATCAAATGTGCAGTAGTATCAGACGCGGCAGAAATTATATCACTGGTGAAATCGTTGTATCAGGTAAGGGTTGCGTTATACTTGTAGTACAGCACGGTCCGTCACCATACATTATCGTACGTGGGTTATTTTTGTGTAGGATACCGGACGGTGACGGACGGCGCTTCGTGGATGACGTCATGGATGACGGGTGGTGATGCAAAGCGTCGTACGGGTGACGGACGGTCCGGATGTCATCGAAAGTATTGCTCCACCTTTAGAATGTTAATTGCGCTTGTACGCTTTAATTTTGCGTTTCTGTTATTGTCCGACAGGTGGCTCGTTTTTGGAACATAATCATTTTGATTTTGGCTGCTTTCTGCAGGCGCATAGTTTGACTAATATTGGTACGGTTTGGTCGTAAAATTGTGTTTATTTTAGAATCATATATCGTTGAAAACACGATTGCTCATTATTGATAGCGTTGGCACATTGCTCAGCCCGTTGGTTAGCGGATTGAGTCATAACGGTAAGGACAGGACCATACTTTAGATGAGGTACGGCGCCATCCGTCATTGTTCGACACTGTACAGTATCGTACTGCGAATTCCTCTCACTAAGCTGGTTCTCTTTCTGTGATAGAGTTTTTTGCTTTGGGCAGAAGAATTGTTTGATTTTAGTCGTGGGATTCAGGTATGATCTCGCTCGGTTTTTTTACCGATTTCAACAGAATGCTGGCTGGGCTGTTTATGGTGCTATACGTATAGTATGGCCAATATGTAGAACAGAGCCGTAACAGAAGAATAATCACATTCCTAAGCTTAAGCTTAAGCCAAAAACTAAGCATTAGAATGAGCTTGTACCTAAGCAAATGCCAAAAAATTAGGCTAAAGCTTAAGCTTACTTTATTGCAGCCTCACACAAAAACGTTCCACCCCAGATCTTTACATGGGTCTAAATGTTTAAGCTAGTGCTTGGATTGGAACCAGGGCCACTATTCTCAAATGCGTATAGCCACTGTCATCAGTTAGTAAAATGTTTTCAAACTCATTAACTATTTCAGTTATTGAACTTAAAATTGGTACAGGAGTAGACCTAATGATATGCGAAAAGTGTACTGAATTTTGGACCTCAGCATCACTGGTTAGAAATTACAAGACCTATCGACCTATCATTGACTGGTGATATTGCTACACATTTGAGAATACGGCCCAGGTCCGTAATTTATTTCAATTAAGTTTGAAAATTTAAACGTTCATATAAATTTTAAGGTTCATCAGATGTGGCACGTTTGCAACGACTTTTGTACGCTTTGGCATCCGATAAACACATCGCCGTTGTTATTGTCAATCATATGGTTCGTGTACGGCGAGATGAATCCAAACCTGCACTGGGGCAATGGTGGGCCTCTTTTGCTCACAGTCGTGTTGTATTCAGCAAGGCCGTGTCTGATCCTGAGACTCTAGCAGCGGGTAGCATTGACGGTCGGCCAATGATTATACGGGCGACGCTGGTTAAGAGCAATTCTGAGGTGAGCGGCAGGTTAGTTTCGAGCGAGATTAGCATTTGAGCAACCAATATTTGACTCTTGTGCACTCCGTTCTTAGGTTTAGGCTTAAACTCGCGTTTCGGGAAAGTTTACCTAAGCCTATGTCTGAAGGTTTGGTGAAGCCTTTACCTAAGCCTAAACCTTCACCTTAATGTGGGGAAAAGTGTACAATAGACTGGTCTTTTATACCAGGTGTTTGTCATGGCGTGAGTCGGGGGATTATATTGTTGTAAGTTGTTAATGTAATTTGTGTATGAATCGGTACCTTTGTTACGATTCGCACATTGGAGATCCAGAAGGAAATGATGGTAAAATTTAAGAACACAAAAAATGTATTATTTTGCTCACTGTGAAATCTAATTTTCCCAACTTGTTTACAGGTAACACCGAAATCGACATTGATTGAACTATCAGCCGAAGGCGTTATTCGAAATCATTCTACGGCGACAATTTGAAGCTATAACCTGTGGTCTGAACCCAGGTTCAGATTGTTTGGAGCTGGTTTGTTTTACACAAGTTTCCACTGCCTATTTGATCCGAAGCCTTGTTACACAGGTTTCCACCGCATATTAGATCCGGAAACTTGTTACAGATTTTGCTGGGTGATAAATTAGGAATGAATTACAACATAACAGCATCTGACTTGCTAAAATATTCGAAAAAGTTTGTCAGTTGTAGTTGTTGCAGTTGGGTGTCGCTCTAGATTTGCTATGAAAGCTACATACCTACCGGTCGCAGTTGGTGAATATTTGATAGGGTTGAAATGAAGAATTCTAAAAAGGATAATGATTTCATTCATGTTTAGTTTGATTGAAATTATGAATATTTGTAAATATAACGTTTTTGTAACATTTTTGTGTTTATTACGAATAAATTTTTGGATTATTGTGTTGCATTTATTATATTTTACTTTGTACCGAGCGTGATAAAGAGACGTAGAATTGACTTAGGATTACTGTATTTGTTCAAGAAAATGCTCCTGAGTCGTTGCTCGTGAAGGCCGACGTTACTTTTTTAAGCCTGTCACGGTTTCTGGGCGGTCGATGAAAGTATGTTTAGATTCTAGACTACATTTTTGCTTAGGCTTAGCAATACTTTTTTGGACGCTTAGGCTTAAGAATACGCTTAATCTACTGGTAGGCCCTAAAAGTAACATTGTCTCATGGAAAAGACAAACTGAATTTTTTGATTGAAATGCGTAAATGTAATTCAGATTGTTGTTCGAGATCTGTTGCAGCTGACCAATACATTTGTGTGGCCAGTGAATTTAGGTTTGGTTTATGTTTTATTTACAGGTCCAATATGATGACCAACTTATCGTTTGAACGAGTATATATTTGACATACTTTTTATAGGTTTCTTGACTTTAAAAATGGACAAAGCTGCGGAGGAAATTTTATCCGAATGAAAATGTGACGTAGAATTTTGAAGTAACTTAAAAATGTTTCAGATGATGCGTTATAAATATATTAATGTGAAAACTTTATTAATGCTCTAAAATGTGCACAAGTGTCACAGATTCGTTTGAAGACGCGTATCATATCTTTCAAACGTCAGATTTGCTAAGCATTTACGCGTTTGCTCATTTTGAACTCAATGGCTCACGGTACAACTGCGTTGAGCAGTGTATGCTTGTCAAATTGTTTCATTCGTTTTCGCTGTCTGAGCACGCGAAATTGATTGCAAGCAACACTCAGCCTAATCAGTTGAAGTCAAAGTTGAAAACGATGTTGAAGGTGAGTGTTTGTTTTCGGGTATGGGACAAGCAGGGTAGTAGAATACGGGAGGAAGAATCTTAGACTCGGTCGGAATGGTAGCGATGGTCTAGCTGAAGTTGTGTGTAGTTTAGTATGGATAGGATCAAAATGATACATAAACACGAAAAAGGGGGGTATATAGTATGCCGAAACTCATGATCATAGATACTACACATCTGAGAATGCCAGCTTATGTTTATGATTGATTAAAATGCAAGGGTTGCGTTTGATTAAAACGTAAGGGTTGCGCTATACTTTTGTTGCTTGCCGTCCGTCGCCCGTACGGCGCCGTCGGCCACCGTCCATCTCCCGTACGGCGCCGTCCATCTCCCGTACGGCGCCGTCCATCTCCCGTACGGCGCCGTCCATCTCCCGTACGGCGCCGTCCATCTCCCGTACGGCGCCGTCCATCTCCCGTACGGCGCCGTCCATCACCCGTACGGCGCCGTCCATCACCCGTACGGCGCCGTCCATCACTCGTACGGCGCCGTCCATCACCCGTACGGCGCCGTCCATCACCCGTACGGCGCCGTCCATCACCCGTACGGCGCCGTCCATCACCCGTACGGCGCCGTCCATCACTCGTACGGCGCCGTCCATCACTCGCACGGCGCCGTCCATCACTCGTACGGCGCCGTCCATCACCCGTACGGCGTGCCGTCCGTCGCCGTGAGGTATCGTAGGTATGACTCACGTACGATACCGTGTAGTGACGGACGGTGACGCAAAGCGCCGGACAGTGATGAACGACGCGGTACGGGTGACGGGCGGTGACGGACGGTGCCGAACGGCACCGCACGACAAGTATAGCGCAACCCTAACTAGTCAATAAAGGATATACATGAAATGGGATGTGCCTACAAAATACCATAAAATTTTTGAAAAGATTAAAGCATATGCACTAGGCGTTCGAATTTAACAGATTTAGATTAGCTGTCAGTGATATATAATGGCACACAGGACCAGTTGTTTTGAATTTGAGCTTACCAAAAGAACTTATGTGGCATTTCATAGTAGTGAGCTGGGTAGATTTAACGAATTTGATGAAAATATCTTCACCGTCAAACCAAACTATTTTAGTACAACAAAGTTCTACGGCAAAAAATTGCTCATGAATCCGTTTAAATTCTTTTTTCAAAATTTCAGGAACCTGACGTTTCAAAACACTTGACGCAAACGCAGGTTGACCGTTGGCGACGCGAAAACGCTTCAAGATTACTGAAAAAATTCTTTCGAGTTAAATTTAAACAAGTGTCTACTGCGCGCAATGCTCTATTGTCAACTGAAAACAAAATTCTGATTTACTGCGCTGATCGTGATAAATTGTACGGGATTGGGATGAAACCGTCGCAGTTCAAGGTAAGGTTTTGTGGCTTTTGAAAACATTTGGTGATAGGGTTGATGTTGTTGTTGTTATTGTTGGTGGTGGTGTTGTTGTTGTTGTTGTTGTTGTTGTTGTTGTTGTTGTTGTTTGGCCCCGCGATCAAGGCTGATCGTTGACAGGAGCGATCCTGTCACATGCGCGGAGATGGTGATTGTCTCGTTGCATCGGGGAAGTAGACCACCATTTGGACCTGCGAGGCAGGAGCCGCTCGACCCACGACAAGGCGGTGATCGATTCGAGCAGTGTTGTTGTTGTTGTTGTTGTTGTTGTTGGTGTGGTTGTTGGTGTTGTTATGGTTGTTATTGATGCTGTTGCTGTTGCAGCTGTTGGGGTTGTTGTTGTTGTTGTTGTTGTTGTTGTTGTTGTTGTTGTTGTCGTCGTTGTTGTTGTTGTTGTTTGGCCCCGCGATCAAGGCTGATCGTTGACAGGAGCGATCCTGTCACATGCGCGGAGATGGTGATTGTCTCGTTGCATCGGGGAAGTAGACCACCATTTGGACCTGCGAGGCAGGAGCCGCTCGACCCACGACAAGGCGGTGATCGATTCGAGCAGTGTTGTCGTCGTTGTTGCTGCTGGTATTATTGCTGCTGCTTTGCTAAAACGCATCGACCAGAAGTTTCATTCTTTGTTTGAAATTTTTCGAAATAATTTAAATACAATAGCTTTTGTATGCAATGAGATGATCGTTGTAAGGATCCGCTGGTAAAAAGTTTTTGTCCATTGTGGGTGGTGCTGGGTTCGCAACCATGTGTAACTTTTATCGCAAAACGCGACTAATCTTAACATTTAAGCACGTTTTCTCAATTGTGTGTAGCAACTAGTACCAGTTGGCGGTTAGGTATTGTAACCCTCGAACTAGTGAATACTAAGCTTCGAAGTTCAATGGATTTTTTGCGTTTCATTTGTTCTGCTTCTGTTCCAATTTCAAGATCGCACAATTGCATGAGTTCGGCAGTTTGAAAACAGATCGCTAATTGGTGATCGATGATGTCGGTATTTGAGAATATGGACTTTACTTGGAGGTATATAATTTTGATTTTTTTCTGTTTTTAGAAATGGATTGCTGATAACGATATAACCTGTGAACAAATTCGATGTTGTATGACTGATGAGAAGTTTCGGCCTGCGTATATGGGTGCTAATATGGTTGGCTTGATATTGATGGAGCTTAGAGAAGAATTGTCCGCGGCGCACGGAGACAGAAATCAAAGTCAAGGTGAGCTCGATTTTAAATATTTTTATTGTTATTGTTTGAAATATGGTATGTATAACTGGTGATAAAGATGTTATATGGACATGATGTGCTGGGGTACCCCGTTTACTTCCCCCTTACGCAGTACGACTAGATTAATTAAATTGGCTGTGGTTGAAGCGTAGGTTCAGGGTTAGCCACATGTGTAACGTAAGTCTCAGTGTGTGTTCGGGAGGGGGCTTTGGCCTTCTATCAAATTAACGTTATCTGCAATGAAACTAAGCTTTTACCTGCGCAGGAGTAAGGATGAGAATTTGTTTATGGTACAGTTTAACACACACTTGAGTGTAATTTGTATGGTTCTTAGATCAGCCGAAAGTTGCTGAAGACAGTAGTGTTAGCGATACAAGTTGTGGTCTGCGAGTTTCGTTTGATACAACTGACAGTGTCGTGACTACATCAGGATGTCATCTTGCAAGCTCTTCTTTGTCATCCTGTAATGTTGTTCCTGGCGAACTAAAACAACACAGGAGTACCAATTCAAAAAAGAACTTTAGGAATTTTGAGATTAATAAAGAACTTGGAACTCCCAAAAAAGAATCTGCGATATGCAGCGATGAATTGTATCGCAAAAACCATAAATCTGACGGTGTTTTAAACTTGTCGACAACGTCAATGGACGTCCCGCGTTTTGGTTCCCAGATCTCTATGAGCCAGGCACATAGTGGTAATGTTAGCTCGCGAATATCCGGAGCCGGGAAGGAAACTGGTCGACAAACGAGTTCGGTGGAAATGAAGTCAGCTTCAAATCGGAATAGTTGTCGTGGAGAAAGTAGTGGATTAGAAAATAACATCAACGACCATGTTGCAGCGCTTAATGACTTACTTGGCGGTCTGTTAGGTCAGTCGGAAATTGCTGATTTATATCAAGCGACCATGACCAAACCGTTTGATCCTCGTGTTGAGTTTGATCCGACCAATAGCGATCGGGTTACGTTGGTCGGGGGCACAAGTGATCAGCCAATGAGAACTCGCAATTGTGAAGATCTTAGAGTCGAGCTAGATCCATCCAATGGCGACCGAGTTACATTGGCCGGCTGCAGAAACAATAAGCCAACCACGTCCAAGGATTATAAACAAGATGTATCATCGCACGAGCGTCTAGAGTCGTGCCGATATCGTAGTAAATCAAAAAATAAATGGGTTAAGGATAAGTTAAGTTCGATAAGCTTGAAGCTATTCTGTTCTTTCGTTGTTTAGGCCATATATTTGTCTGTGGAACGTTAGTTATCCAAATCTTGTAAGCCGCTGTTGTCAAATAAGTAGCATATCACAATTGGCATACTTTTACGCATAGTTTAAAGTTCGTTTATTCATTGTTTGAATGGTATAGTTAATGGTTTCTTTATACGCAGAACGTAAACAGTTGCATTTAACGTACCAAGAGTGCATTACGCAGTTGTTGCCAAGAGTGTGTTAATTAGCCTTGCTCCAAACAAGACACTACTTAAAAAAGTATAGAAAAGTTCAAACCTGATTATAAAATTTTGTTAACCCGAATGCAGTTGTGATTAGCGTGCACTTAATTTTACTTGTGACTGCACGTTAGCTTTAAATTAGTTATGCGGAATTACTTTTCTTTTCAGTTGTTTCTTGTAAACCTTTGCCGGTTTGGTAAAATTTGCTGTTTTGTGCATCTTCTACAAATTACTTGCAAATATAGACCATGTCACAGCTTTCACAGTATATGCCGGCTGTGTCTGTTGCGTAAATTGTTGTAGGAGATGCTGTATAGCAATTTCAAAATTGTATACTTTTAATTTGTCTACTCGAGTATCGATAGCGGAACCGGAAATTCGCTGCCGGGTACCGCCATTAATACGAAATGTTTGTGGAAAGGTTTGGTTTTGTTCCCTGTTGGGGATCTGGCACTAGGGTGCAACAGGAATTCCGATTGTTTCAAATTCCGGTTCCGGTAAATTGTAATTCCTGTTGCATCCTGGATGGCACCCTTAGATTTGTCAAAGCGGTGTATAATGCAAGCTAGGTGGCGGCTAGTCTTAGAACCAACACTGCCCTGCTCGTCGTATGAGCTCGCGTATGCATTGGTTACAGAAGTCGCACGGTATAACACAGGTATGCTCAGTGGTATCTACTGTTAATGTATCTGATCAAAGCGAATATCAGCGAAACGTGTGCCGTAGCTCTAGTCATGGTGGCTGCGATCGACGAGGAAATCGGTGCCGATCAAAGTCGCGTAAGACGTCTGAAGATAAAATTAATAATAACATAGCTAGCAACGAACGTTTGGAGTTGTCGAATCGTAAACGTAAAGCCGACTGCAGTTGCGAACGACGGTCGTTACGGAAGAAAGCCAGGTCTCGGTCTAAAAGCTCTGGGCTTCGCGAGCAATCTGTAGAGTCGCGCACGAGTTGTCAAGTTTCTGTTGCGAGTTGTGTGGTCAAACCGACACCGTCGATAAGTCGCAATCGAGGTAACAGCAGCGACTGGGGACACACAATGGAAGATAGGGAGCGTAGCGAGCAGCCCATTAGGGTATTAGCTAGCGCTGTCGTAGTTCCTTCTAAGAGTGACAAGCTCGCTGATAAAGTTTCTGGTACGAGTGGAGACAGAGGTTTGAGCAATGACTCAGCGAAAATGTTATCAAGAGAACATCGTCGATTAGAGCAACCGCGTCGAAGTATTCATTCAGTTGTACAGCTGGCAAAGGTAAGAGAAACCACGGATCGCAATGTGAAGTCCGATAGTAGTTCTATTGCTCGTTCGATTACTCAAAAATACAAGCGTCTCAGTAGTCGCCGGTTGCCGTCGTTGTCGGTTGCACCGTCGCCGAACGGATTGCGATCGATCGTTATCGTAAACCGCCACAACAACCGGCGATCAACGGCAACAACTTGCGGCGATGCTGCAACGAGAAGTCGCCGCCAGTCGTCGCCGCTCTTCGCGTTCGACTCGTGTTACAATACGTATTATCGTGTCGCAAGAGCGTTGCACGAACGATATCGTAATCGCGACGTCGATGATCGATTAGAGCGTCCCGGTGTCGATCGTGGACAGCCATGGTTCGGTCGAGCGGCGATCGGTCGTGACAGCGACCGGGATCGACGGCGGCGACGGTCGTTTGACGGTCGTAGTGGTCGTTATGAGTCGCCAGACGATTTTGGTCGTGTTTATAGCGCAAGACAACGAGCCGATCCACAGACGTCGGCGATCGATGACGACAGTCGTCATGATGGCAACGCTGGAAAATGGTGGTATGTGGTCGCTGATCGAAATCGAATGAACGATCGACGCAACTCGGATTATAGTTCGTCGGCGGAAGATGAAAGTGACGAGGAAGAGGCTGATATTCCGATTGAAACGAAGCCGACAGTGGAAGATGTTGAGGAATTTGGACAGGTTAGGTATCTTGGATACGGCCAATGGTTCGGGGTGGGTGGGAAGGTTAAAAATAATTAGGTCTGGTAAGAAGGCCAACGTGAGAGTGGATCAGAAGGGTGACATGTCATAGGAGGAAATGGCTGGCAATGTGGATGCAAAAGTTCGGATTTGGCAAAGATTGGCGGTTTGGAATCGGATTCAGATTTGGTTGTGAAAAGTCGAATTCAACAATGTTTGCAATGTGTGTCAGTTTAGAGATTTGCGACCTGAAACCAAAAACATTGATTTATATATTACCAAGTTATTTAAGATCGGGCACGATAATAATTGCTGTTTGCGAAGAATATAGATTTGCTAGGTCAATAAATGTTGTTAGTTTTGCAGATCGAAAAACAATGTTCTAATTAGGGATGTGCCGATACCAAAATTTTTGCCGATGCCGATACATGAAGACTTAAAACCTAAACATGATAAACGATTAAAAAATTTATAAGAATGGTTAATTTCAATTAATTTTTCCAAATACAAACGCGAAAGAAATAACAGTGTTTCTAACCAAACATACAGATATGCACCCAGAAACGAAACTGATAGCATTCCAACTGACTGTTATATGTGCAAAAAGAATCGGCAAAGATTCGGCAATTTCTTCGCAGTGGCGATGCCGATACTCACGAAAAGTGTTGATTATTACCCATGCCGATGCCGATTATTCGGCACATCTCTAGTTCTAATCGTATTTAGTTTTTGTATTGCGTTGGTATCCTGAAACAACTTATCGATGTATTGAAAATTTGGAAAATGAAAGGTTTGGGTTCAGATATTCGGCAAATTAGCGACAAATTAAGGCTCAGTTTCGGTCAACTCTTGGGATTCGGTGCCGCCTTGGGTTGAATACGTTTTTTTGTTTTTGTATGTTGGATATGATTTGACGAAGAGTAACAGACTGTCGTTTATTGTTAATATCGGTCCGTGTCGAATTTAGAAGATGTTAAACTAATTATCAAGTTTTTGGCTCAAATTAGTGTCTTAAAGTGTTCAGTTGCAGGTTGCTGTGTCTTCTGTCTGGCAATTGCTGAACGCACTGGTAAATCGCGTTGCGCGTATTGTGGACAATACGGCAAAATTTGACAAATCGTGTGTGGCGTTGCGAGAAACTACAGACGCATCGAGGATGATGTCCAGTGGTTTGGTGGATCGAAGAAACAAAAAACGATCGAGAACCAGTATGACTCCGATGTATGACAAAGTAAGGGTTACATTGGTATGCTGTCGTAATAATTGTAACCTTGGGCAAAATTAATCATAGCGCAGCAAGAGCGTAGCCTGGACGTTGTTTCGGGAGCGGATAACTTGATGCACAAGTTTTTGTATGCGCATATAGCAAGCGAGAAAATTAGCTTGACCTCATGAATCCTGCAAGGCGTTGTAAAGCGTGTAAGTAATGAGCAACTGCGTTTAGCGTCGCGTTAGGAATGCAATCGTGATTGCACTTCTTAATCCAGTCCTTGCGTTTTTGTAATTAAAAAGATTTTGCCTTCAAATAAATGCTGCTTAGAAATTTATATGCCAAATATACAGTATGCCAAGTGTAGCTTTGGAATTGGTAGGTGCTGGACACTGAGCGTGAGCCACGAAATTTTAGGTTTCTGTAACATTCTTGTACCGCCGCGGTTATTCTTTTTGGTCACTTGAGCTGAACCGGTAAATAGGTTTGACGGATTTCTGTCAGAGATTTTCTGATCCTTCTAGCGTTACCACTCAGTTGTTGGCGGTTACGCTGAAGTTGATAATCGCATTCGTTTGCGAGCTGGAGAAAGATCGAGTAGCCGGAATTTAAGGCTATATGACCGTGGCGATAATTTGTTGACAACGAATCGCGATCACGCGGATCCGGATGTCGAAGCTGTTAATATGACGTCATCGATGAGAAGATCTAGCCTACCACGAAGGACAGAGTAAGTTTAGGGTGGATTTAAATTAATGTGTGATATGAAGCATGTTATTTGAATTTTTTATTTTTGGCTTTGACCAAGCGAGGGAAAGTCAGGAAGTTCACAGATTTAAGGGTCGGCATAAAGGAACTCGGGCCTAATGGAACACTCTGCCCTGCCCCCATTAGTGAAACGTAGTTAAATGACGGTTTCTGGCGATTCCCCTGACTATTGGTTGCCCTTGCAACGATGAGTAGATAAGTATGCTTTATTGTTTGTCGGGCGGCTGAGGAATAAGTAGGGAAATCAACCTTCAGAAGGTGTTCCCTTTGTAAAAACGTCCGGACTCCAATTGTGTAAAATTGCCCGGCAGCTGTTCGTTTGTGAGTTTAACAGAAAGCACAAATTAGCAGCTGGAATACATTTTGCTTGAATGTGGAATGGGTCGATAGCTTTAGTAGCATATGCATATGTATTTCGATATTTGAGTAGAAAGGGTTTTAAAATATTGCTTTAATAGTATTTGTATCTGGTTCTTTGGTTTGAAAAAACACCAATCGTCAGGCCTTTTTGTAGTGATTAGTCGCAAATATGTTTTCAGTTAAATTTTACATTGGACATTCATAAATCTAATACGTTAATTGTGCTTTTTGCATCTGCTGATTTATTTTATTTTCAGACGATGTATATCTGCTCCGTTGGGTTTCAACGACGAGTTCCGATCGGATCCATTGCGTCGCTCGCCAATAGCTTGGAAGCGCATGCCAAGGCGGCCATTTTCACCATCGTCTACCGCGACTTCTGGACACGTAAATGAGCGACAGCCTAGCTATGATCCTACTGTTCCACCGCGGCATGTTACCCAGGTATTGACAGGTCTTTTAGATTTTTAGTTGAATGGTTGAGACAGTCCTCGGTGGATGTTCAGAATTGGATCTGAGTGTATCGAGTTGCCAGATTGTTTTTTAATCCAGCAAACAAGGTTTCGCGTCCATAACTCCATAGAAATATAAAGTTATTATATAGAATAATGATATTTAACAATTATGCTCTTATTGATTCGCGATATATTCAAATCCGAAAGTGGTGCTAACCAGTCGCTAAGACCATAGTTTACCTGGCTGTCTGCGATACCCCCAATCCAGGCTTGTCACTGCGGTCATTGTTGTTTTTCTCGCCAGGCTCCTTCTGGTTCAAAAATGGTCGCATTTTGAAAATTGTTTCATTTCAGTAGATTTTCAGGTGATTGCGGTATGCGGATCTTTTAAACCCCCAATCCGGTGGAGCTGATCCATAGCGGCCATCAAATATATTATTTTCAGTGTTCTACATTTTCTCGAATACTAAAAATATTCTTAACTTATATAAACATTCATTTTAAATGCCTTCTAACGCTATATTGTAAACTATTGTAATCCTCAAAGTAGTTATGATTGTTGAAATGTTGGAAACATAAATGTGTGAGTTCAGTGTTTTGTTTTGATTTTTACAGGTATCGTGGGAGCTTGAACCAGGTGAAGTTCCACCACCATGGTGGAAACCGCCCGAGAAAACGCCACCTGTGGACAGCTGTGATACGCCAAGCGCTAGTGATTTATCGGCAGAGACTGAATCAGAAAGCAGGTAAGAGAAGGGGTGTTGGATGGAAACTGTGAATGCTTTAGAATAAGATGCTTGCACAAGATCAAAGATTTGGTTACTGGGCGTAGATTTATAATATGAACTAAATATTATTGTCCTGAACAGGAATAGATTTTGCCACATTTCTCATGGAACCAAAAAATACGGTGGGATCGCGCGGCGCCACGCGGCTTTGCTCCGCACAGAAAAGCATAGAGCACCCCTTACTATGGGGTCGTCTTGGTTCGCTGTTTGATGAGCTAGCTTAAATCTGAGGCTATTGCTCGAAGTACGAAATAAAGTGTCTTATTGTTGTGATGACAAACAGTTTGTGCATATTGGAAAGAAATTATGGTGTAAGGAAACTGTACTTAAAGTTTTTAACATAATACTTTCCGTGTTTATATTATTGCAACTACTTGATGGTTCAGCACCAACGAAAATTTTCGCAAAAGTATAATACGTCAATTTTTGAAACTCTTTACAGGGATTTGACTACAAGCAAGGGTGAACAGTGTGGTAAGTTGGATTTAGGTTTTTTAAAGTTTCTATACTTCCGTGGTTACTCCTGCACGAAAATTGTTGTGTCGTGCAGAGTGGAACGTAATACTGTACTTGACCGAATCCGAATCCATTGGTAATTTGTAGAATGCGAATGCAAATTTTTGTTACCACCCTGGTGGTGTGGTCTGAACATTTATGTAAGCAGTTAGACGATTTCTGGAAATCTAATATATCTGTTGTCTTGAATAACAGCTTGTATTTGGAATATCAGTTACCAGCTGGTAACCATGGATATTCATAATACGGCATTGGGAACATGTTTCCGAGAAATTTTAGCAAATTCGTCGTTGTGCCATAATTTCAGATATAGTTTTACAAAGTTTAAGAGAATCTTTGCAAGATTTGTCACGAGAATATAGACCAATATTACTAAAATTTGAGTTGGAAAGTAAATTTTTGTTAAGTGAGAATGTTTTTTACTTCGGAGACCACGATTGTATCAGTTTGGTTTGTAGTTACAGAGGATGCATCTGGTGAAGTCGTGGAGCAGGCGTTTACTGAGGAGTATGGTGACGACGAAATCGGATTCACTGAGACTTCAGGTAAGCGAGATTCCAATTATTAAAAATTAGGCAGATTGTAATTTACGGCCCGAGTTTTCGCCTGTGTCCAATATATGTTGAAATCTATTACATTTTTGTGGTGTTTTTGGTTTTAAATTTAAATCAGCGATATGTAGTCATTTGAAACATGTGAAAGTTTTTAAGCAGTTGCAATATTGTAGGTTACAAAGGGGTCTAAGGAAACTTTAAACTGGAGGGGAGCCGAAAATTTTAAATGAGTACGCAATTAAAAATCAATATCGTACGATGTATTACCCATCCAATCAGGGGGCATCGGCCGAGATCTGGAAACCATAGTCATCCAATGGATGGTTAGCCATGCGTGAATATGTTCAATTTTGTGTAATGTAAAAGCTGAAAATGTTGGTGCTGAGTTTGAATTTTAATTTCAGGCCTTCCACCGGAAACTATAGTAGACTTTAATGGCAGTCGTAAGCGGAAGTTCAGTTCTACAACTCAACCAAAACCGCTGCCTAGTCTATTTCAATTAGGTGTTACCGTGCCCGCAAAGCCTGTTTCTGAACGACGTCTATCTACTGTACCTAGACCTCGAGGGTCACCCCCGGCATGGTTTTGTCAGGCTGTTGACGACATTTTTGGCCGAACCAGCTTAAAGTATGGTCATCAGACGAGTGAAACCCAAAGCGATAATAGTTACATACCTAGTCGATTTGGCGTGAATGAAAGCAGCAGCTATGGGCCTACAACAGTTGCTACGGGTTCTAATTTGACTGTGATTGGAATGCCAGAATGTGAATATGGGTTTGACGGGACCTCGCCTGTGGTACGGATACCTAACGAGCTTTCGAGTCTGTTTACCTGTCGGCCTTTGGGGAGTAATAGATCATCGGCGAAGAAAAAGTCGAAAAGCAAGAAAAATGCGTCCACAACTGGAAAGTTGCCTACTTTTACGTCAAAAACAGCTCAATTGTACTACTACGCAAGTCGCTGGAAGCGAGGAGGAGCACTGGGGTCGGCTGTCAACGGACTCGAGCGAATTGACGAGGCAAACGAGGATTTAACAGAAGAAAACGAAAAAAGAACGGACGGAAAAACAATCGACCGGCAAGCGGTTGGTTTTGAAGTTGGAATGACTGCGACTGGGAATGAATTCGAGGGTGACCGGTGCGCTTCTGCAGGTAGCGGTAGATTTGACGGTGACAATATGAGGGGAGGCAGTGTTGACTCGGAATACTACGAGATGAGCTATGTCGATTATGGTAGTGTTGCAGATGCACAGGAGGGTGAAAAGAAAACGCCGAAACTGAGAGGATTTTTCAGTGAATGTACAAATAAGAGTGGACACGATATTGCTCAGGCGAAAAATGACGGGCATAAAGACAACAATGTAGTGTGGGTTAAGTCCGGCGGATACGATGAGGGTAATGCACAACCGGATACTGGACAAAAAGTGAAAAAGTTTAAAAGTCAAATTTCGTTTGAAGATTCGTCGAAGTACAACGCGTGGTTGGAATGGTATCGTGAAACGCAGCCGACAGCGATTGGAGAAGAAGCGGAGCAACGCGAATGGCACCGACAATGGTTTCAGTATTATCAGGCTCAGCTGGAATCTGGAGAGGTCGCGGAGATGCTACAGTGGCATGGCGGAGGTGATCAGCAGAATGAAGAGGGTAGGGCCGTGAAAGATAGCGCTGACTATAATGATTTCTTGGGTGGGTTTGTTCCCCCGCCGTTGTGGGAAGGCCAGACGTTTGATGGCGGTGTATCATTTGAAGGGAAGCCGGTAAAGTATGCCTTAGGACCGGATATGGGTTCTTGGAAGCAGTAGATAGGTCAATACATTTTGGTGAAGCCTGAGTCGGTGGTAAGGCGAAATTTGTAGTTTGTGTAAAATAATGAACTTAGCTGTTAAATATACCAAATATCTGTTGTCAGAAGGTCGTTTTTAAACTTGTTACATCATTTTTCTGCTGGACTTCAATAGTGTTAACCTATATTTACATTAATTTTTTGCTTTGGTTTAGGCTCACACTTAGACGAGATGAGCTAGCTATTTCTCACGCTTCAATGTGGGCTTAAGAATGTGTGTTCTACTATTACATCCCTGTTGTACGTTGTATAAATTGATCTTTTAAAGTTTTATTGGCCGTGTGAAAAGTAACGCTTTATTTTGATTTTGGCTCATATTTGGTGTTTGTTATCTATATTCTATGTATGTGCTGAATTTTGCAGTAAATTTATTTGAAATAGAGTTCATCTGGGCCGACAGTTTTTAAATTTTATGGGGTTCTATACTATGATGGAAAAACGGTTGGAAAGTAGGTTGTATGGGCATCACTCCAAAAGGAGAGTAGCTTTGAAATTTAGGGTACCGAGAACAAATGTGGAATAGTTAAAACAAACTTTGTATTTTTTCACGGTTTATGGCCCATGTAAAGATCAGTGGCGGAAGGTTTTTCTGTTGGACTTGAATAGAGTAAGCTTAAGATTTTGTTTTTTTTGCTTAGGCTTAGGCTTAGGAATATGCTCATTCGTAGGCTTAGGGTTAGGCTTAGGAATATACTTTATAATACTTTTCCGGTCCTGTTCTTTACATTGGCCGATGTCGTTAAGGTATATGCAATACAGAGCGTATGTTTCACGCAAAACTTATGCATAAATCTGATTATTTAAGGGAACATACAAAAGTAGCGAATACACCAAAAATTGCCGATAAACGCGAAAGTCTGGAGTATAAATTTTCCAAAATTTTTTTCTTCAAAACCTGCTCGATCTTAAATTTTTTCAATTAAAAGTTTCCTTTGGTCGGCCGAAATGTTTTTACTTGAAACTGGATCGCGACGCTCGTGACCGATTTTCGACATCGCCACAGTTTTCACAAGATTATCGTAGTAAAAATGAGATTTTATGAATGAATGAAAATAGAGATGATGAATATGCAAATTAATTGGTTTCATTCACAAAATGTTGTCTGTGGCTGTTTGCGGCGATAGGTCGTATACTTGTTTTGTTCCTACGCATATTGTTTCAGAGGTCATGCATGTTTCGAAATTTGACTGATGCTTTTGAAATTTTACTGATTACTAATTTGGCCCATGTATAGAACAGGGCCGGAACAGTAGTATGAGCCTAAGCCTGAGCCTTAGTCTAAGCCTATGCCTAAGCAAAAAAATTAGTCTAAAGTTTAAACTGATTCTATTATAGCTCATCCAGAAAAGGATCCGGCCCTGTTCTCTATACATGGGCCACTAATTTTATAAGTGTTCTTTTTTGAATACGGAATATTAGGTTTTGAATCGTTGTCCTGATATTTCAGGGTTAAATGCGTCAAATCTTAAGTGTTTGACCGTGTAAATATCGGGGCGGAACGTTTTTCTGTGGAACTAGAAAAGAGCTAGCATACGCTTTAGACAAATTTTTTTGCTTAGCATAGGCTTAGGCTTAGGAATATGCTCATTCTTTACGCTTAGGCTTAGGCTTAGGAATATGCCTATAATATTTTTCCGCCCCTGTTCTTTACATTGGCTAAGTGTTTATGTTAGTTCCAATGACATTGTTCAAACGGTGCCACAACTCGTCGCTCGACAACTAGTAAATCCGAAACTTTGTCTACTCGGCAATTCGTCATCCATTACTTAGGCTTAGACTTCGGACTACACTTAGATTTATTCATAGGCTTTAAGATATGGTTTGGCGACAAGTTGTCGGGCGACGAATTGTCATGGATTCGGTGCAAGCATTAGAATATAATCTCGAACGTCTGCAATATGTGAGGAGGTGGGGAAACTACAATACTCTTCTGCATTTACCCCCCCCCTCCGAAATGGAAAATTTTCCCCCCACATATAGCCAAGTTTTTTAAAATTGGTTTCGCAAAAGGGCTTCCGCCTCTATGAGACCACTTCATTTTCAGGGGACCCTAACCAGGATGACCTGCTGTTACCTTCAACTCCACTCCGACTCTGAGCAATTCATTATTGAAACAGAAAAATACAACGAAGTATATACTTTTATGTATTGGCTCGTTACACTGCAAAAATGGAGAGTCAAATTGACTCTGTCCGAAAAGCTGAGTCAAATTCGACTCGCTGAGCGACTCGGGTGAGCCGAATTGGACCCTGGCAGAGTCGAATTTGACTCAGTTTGTTTTACTCAGGAAAAGCCTTTTTCTGAGACAGGCCTGTAGCCAGCTCACCTTGCTATGGGGGCTAAAATTTTTAGAGGGGCATTCAATGGTATATATTCAATGAGTTACAAGCAAGGTTGAAAATTTTTTAGCGGGTGGGCACCAAAAACTTTCCAGTGGGGGTGAGCCCCCCTTGGCCCCCCTTGGCTTCGGGCCCGTTCGGGGAGGGTCAGTTTGACTCATAACAATGAGAAAGTGTGAGCACTTGGAGGCCGGAGCCCCTGAATGGAAAGTAAATCATGTGCCCCTACTTCACCGCATATTACGACGTTCTATTTTCAATTATTGTTTGTGAATTGACAACAGAAAATGAACTCAAAATTCCCTATCACATTTCAGTCGCGTGTTTCTAAGGAGTAACCTGTGCCAAAGTTGCGTTCAATGTTACTGCTTGGGTGTGCAATGTTTTTCTGCACAACTGCAATATAGTGTAGGCTTAGGCATTTGGCTATTCTTTGCTTAGGTTTAGGCTTAGTTTTGAACTTAAACGGACGCTATACTTTTGATAACGTCCGTCGCCGTCCGCCGTCATTGGTCATCGTGAGTCACCGTGCGCGAATTGCTCGCGTGCGATACCGTATGGTGACGAACGGCGCCTCTGCGTGGCAAGTATAGCACCATACGCGCAACGCTAAGGCTTACGGTGGCGCTATACTTTTGATGACGTACGGCGGCGTGCGTCATCCGTATGGCGCCGCCCGTCACCGTCTGGCGCCGCCCGTCACCGTCTGGTGCCGTCCGTCGCTGCGCGGTATCGTACGCAAATTACGCACGTATGATACCGTAAGTGACGGATGGTGACGCACGGCGCCGGACGGTGACGGACAATGCCGCACGACAAATATATCTCGACCCTTGGACTAATATATAGGATTAGGGATATCGTTTAGGATTCGGTCACGGCTCCTGAAAGTAACATTGACCAAAGTCACATTGTGCTATTTGCGTATTCTCTTCGCAACCTATACGTTAATATCATTGGCTGAGTGGTTTAGTTTTGATCCAATCGTTGCTTGAGCAGTCCGAAATAAAACGGATCTTATGATGGGGGATTGGACGTTGGTCGAGCCCCACCCATCGAGGACATTATTTCAAAAATTACAATTTTAACTATCGTGACGAAATTTTGAACCAAAGGGTGAAACTCGACGGGTACTTGTGTTGTTTCTAGCCACAGCAGTTGAGTATTTGAGAAATAGGAAAAGATTAATTAATCCCACAGGTATGGACGCTTGTTAGTATCCAAATAGGCTGTTGCCTCCTGATGCAGCATCCACAATATTTTGCGTACGATTTGCGGTGGTGTCACAATTCTGTTTCAAATATTACACTTTTGACACATGTGTATTCCTACAAGAACTAAAGTTTTATCGTTTAAGATTGGAATGTACTATTTTAAACTATACGGCGTCTATTTTAAACGTATTTTGTTCTTCGGTTTGAGAATAAGGTACATTACGCAAATAGGAATGGTTCGTGAGAGTTAAAATGCTTTACCGTTGACTGGAGTTACTCGAATATGAGGGTGTGGGGTAATAAGAGGGGAGTCACTATTTTGAGTCCCAGTCGACAGGAATCCGTATGCCTAATAAGAGTCCGTAAGCGGATAGAGTCCCTAAACCCTAATTACAGTCCATTGATGTCAATTATCCCTAATTGTAGCGCATAATTGACTCTAGGGCCAAGTAAAGTTGAGTAAAGAAGCTTTAAAGCGTACTTAAGTTTTGAACGTATATTCCTAAGTATAACCTTCTGTTATCGCTCAAACTTTTAATTCAAGACCAATAAACATTTAATTTAACGGATAGTTGCTACACCGGATATATGTCAGTAACAAAGGGCGGTGGAGAGCGGGTTAAATATAAATAACAGTCTGTAACCGAGTAACAGGGGGTTCCCTCTGGAGAGGCCAAATAAATATCAGTCCTCCTATTAATCGGGTCACTACCGTATTCTAAAACTATTGACACTGAATTTTAAAACACAAAGAAAACGCGTTCATTTATCTTGAAATTTATCAACTTCAATTTAGGGCTGTTCCCGTCAAGTCATTTACACTTTGCGCATCAAAATTGCTTCATTAGAAATTTGAGCTGTTCAAATACTGACCCGCTTAGCGTACAAGGTTTCGGGTCGACTGCCATATTACAGTTATAAAACGAGGTTGTTTGAGATTGGTGATCAGTGAATTAAAACATTCTTGTCTGTACAAAATCATTGTTATTACGAGCGTATAATTCATACATTTCGTAGTGGTTTCGTCGCAATTTGTCTTAAGTCCTGTTTCACAATGTTGTAAACTTACGCCTCTATCGATCATGCCCTATAGTGTTTTGGGCCCATGTATAGAACAGGGCCGGATCATTTTATGGAGGGGCTATAATAGAGTCAGTTTAACCTTTAGACTAATTTTATTTTGCTTAGGCTTAGGAATACGCTCATCCATACGCTTAGGCGTAGGCTTCGGAATATTCTCATCCATACGCTTAGGCGTAGGCTTAGGATATGCTCATCCATACGCTTAGGCTTAGGATATGCTCATCCATACGCTTAGGCTTAGGCATAGGATATGCTCATCCATATGCTTAGGCGTAGGCTTCGGAATATGCTCATCCATACGCTTAAGCGCAGGCTTCGGAATATGCTCATTCTTACGCTTAGTCTTAGGCGTAGGCTTCGGAATATGCTCATTCTTACGCTTAGTCTTAGGCTTAGCCTTAGGCTTAGGAATATGCTCATCCATACGCTAAGGCTTAGGCTTAGGAATATGCTTATACTACTGGTCCGGCCCTGTTCTATATACATGGACCGTCGTTTGGGTACACCAGCTTACTATATAATCTTAATAATTATTCTATTTAGCACATATTTTACGTTACTATTTGCACGTGTTTTACAGTTAACAACGCATACGGCATTTAACATTTTCATGTACTCTCGTTTGGATCAGGTAAATCATTTGTGTTGACAATAATTTCATTGGCATGACTTAAGTCGAACTTTGGAGTTTTTGACTAAAATCATTTTGTCTTTCTAAAATCGGTCGGTTTATTAAATCAGAAGCGGGGGTCTGTAGCGAAAGGGGGCAGGGGGACTCAGACCCACCCCCCCTTGGAACAATTTTGGCCCTCCTAGTAAATTTTAAACTTTGCTTGTAAGTTATTAAAAACCCTTGAATGCCTGTCGTGAAAATTTTTAGTCCTAGCAAGGTGAGCTGGCTACGGGCATGATCAGAAGCCACTGATTGGCACAATTGTGTCATAGTAGTGTTGGCCCATGTAAAGATCAGGGGCGGGACGTTTTTCTGTGAGACTAGAATAGAGTAAGCTTAAGGTTTAAACTAATTTGTTTGCCTGGCTTAGGCTTAGGCGCTACGCTTAGGCTTAGGCTTACGCTTAGGCTTAGGAATATGCTCATTCGTACGCTTTAGGCTTAAGCTTCGGCTTAGACGTAGGCTTAGGAATATGTTTATAATACTGTTCCGCCCCTGTTCTTTACATTGGCCGTAGCGTTAAACGGCTAGAAGCTGATTGGTTTAATTTTCGGTCATAATTTAATCATTGGACCCAGGGATAAAAGTCGCAGCGTTGAGGTCCACGTCGCGGGATGGGGTGTTGCGAAACTGGCCATCCACATTCGGGACAGGCCACCTCGTATGTGGCAATCTTGGGACTAAAGTCGGAAGTGGAATTTCGGTCACTTTTAAAATTTTCAGCTAAAATATATAAGCTGGCAGTATTTTTTTCAACAAACTCAATTTCTAAAATTTCCTTCGTTCATCGAAGACGTTTGCGAAATTCAGTCTACTGAATAAACGTAAAAGTCGCGCAAACGAATAGAAATCGTCCGAATTGGTGCTATTTTTTTCATAGTTATGTATTTACCTGGGACAGGTGGGGGACACGGTTTTTGCCCGTGAGGCCGCAATGGTCGGCTAGGAAATCTGGCCCATAGGGCAAATAAGCGGTGGAGCGGTCAACGGTCGCCAAACTTCTATCTTTGTTGGGCAACGTTTGAAATTATGGGGTTGCATTTAGGTTGGGGCGTCTTGAGTCTGTGTTCTCAAATGTGTGCACGGCAAAAAATGGTGAGTCAAACTGACTCTCTCCGAAATAGGCTCCACTGAACTACACAAACTGAGTCAAATTCGACTCTGCCAGAGTCAAACGTGCGAATAAGTGAGTCGAATTTGACTCTGGCGGAGTATAATTTGACTCAATTTGTGTAGTTTCGTAGAGCCTATTTCAGAGGGAGTCAATTTGACTCACCATTTTTTGCAGTGTGTAGCATTGTTTTACCAGTTGGTGATAGGTCGCGTAACTTTGGAACCAGCGAATGATGAGATTTGAGATTACGCACATTTATTGCATTCGATTTACTCTACTTCTGTGCAAATTTTGAAATCTACGATTGCTACAGTTCGTTAGTTTAAAAACCTATTACTAACTGATGATAGGTGCTATATGCATTTGACAATATGGGCCCTGTTTTCAAACCGGGCAGTATTTTGAGTAGGTTTGGGGTTTGTGCCAATTTCTTTATGCTTAAGCTTGGGCTTAGTTTAAGGGTATTACTTATCGTTGCGGTGAGGTTTAAGCGTTCAGGTTTAAGACTGTGTTTACGGTCAGAAGTTGACTTGGGGATATGGCTTTCTAATACCTGTGAAATAATTTCAACCGTTCAGTTCAAAACAAGTATCTGCATTCCCCTCTCACGTTATTTGAGTTTTTTACTCCTGGACTTTTTAACAGGTCATCCTTGATCCGTGAGAGCTTTTGGACACCCAACCCACGTTTATACTTAGGTTTAAACATAAGCTTAGGTTTACGACTAGGCTAGGCTACTGTACTGACTCCAATGGTAGTGTTATACTTTTGTTGACGTCCGTCGCTGTCCGTCACCCGTACGGCACTGTCCGTCACCATGCGTCACGGTGCGGTGTCACACGCGCATTACTCACATGTCATACCGTATAGAGCAAACCATAGCTGTTAGCAGAGGCGGATCCAAAAATTTTTGACGGGTGCGGGCGGCAGACTTGCAAATGTTATGAAACGCAAAAATTGTAAGGTAGGGATCTTACTAATTTTATCACAAAAAATTCTGCGAGAAAAAATGTGTTTATACAAAACAATTTTCTGAGGTGATAAATTGTAAGGTAGAGAGACCTTACCATTTTAACGCAAAAAATTTCCGATGGGGGGCGTACGCCGCCTCCCCCCTCGGGTCTGCTAGTGGCCATTACCTAAACCTTTGTCTTACCTTAAGCTTGAGTGTAGGTCTAAACCTTGACTTTAAATGTGGGTGAAGTGTACAAGAGCTATATTTACATACGATATCACTGAAAACATTATTAATTACACTGGTGTTGCAGATATTTCAGACTGACTCGTTTTCGTCGCCGTCCGGAGTCGCCAAAAGCTACAACGATGTTTTCGATGAGCTTACAACAACCAGCACCACCACCACTGTCAGCTCAATCGGAACAGGCTTCGGAAATGGCAGGGACAGTAGCGGATTACAGTTGCCGTCTTCTGAGTCGACCCCGCCTCACACTACACCACTTCCGAGCGGACTCGGATTAACCCCTTTAACCAACGCTCATGGCATTGCTTGCCGACCAGCGCGACATTTTTCATTGTCCGCTGCAGCGTCGCAAGAACTACTTGCAGCGACAGCGTCTGTGAACTCCGCCGGACGTCACCGATCAGTGACCGGTAGCGGTTACGCCGGCGACGTTTCGTTATGGTCACCGTCTGAACGACAGCTACTCTTCGCTGATGAGTTGTTGTCATTCAACGGCTCCAGCAACGTCGGCGACGAATCGTTGCTGAACGCTACCGCTGCTGCGGCAACATTACGCAATGCTGGCGATACTCGCTGTAATGAGTCGCTAGCGTTGTCGTACGTCGCGCCGGCTCACGACTCAACGTCTCGAATGCTAACAGACGCTGGAGCGCTCGCGGCTCAACGTCTGTTGGCATTTGAGGGCAGGCGACAGCAACATATGAACGCTATAACGGCGGATATGTTGATGTCGCCTTCTGTTTGTGACAGAAGAAACGCTCTTGGGAGCGATTCGTTGGGTGATTCTGGGATTGTGGTTGCGTCTGGAGGCAGCGACACTCCACATCGACACCTTGGGTTTGCTAGTTTGCATACTGTTGCTGGTCCAAAAACCGATTGCAGTTCATCAGGTTGGTGTATAGTTATTATGCATATGGGAACGGGGGTCCATGTATAGAACAGGGCCGGATCGTTTTCCGGATTGGCTATAATAGAGTCAGTGTAAGCTTTAGACTAATTTTTTTGCGTAGGCTTAGGCTCAGGAATAGGCTCATTCATACACTTAGGTATAGGCTTAGGCTTAGGCTTAAGAATATGCTTATACTACTGTTCCGGCCCTGTTCTATACATGGGCCGGAACGGGTATATTCGATTGAACATCATAGAAGATACGAACATTTCATCAAGTTTATGGCAAACAAACCAGACAAAGACGAGCCAAAGTGTAAACCTAATTTTATTAAGATAATTGGCAAATTTGTAAACTCAAAGTAAAATCAGGTTCGTACAATGCATTCAGTCAATGTTACCGGTTTAAGCGGAATACTAACAATAAAAGCACAGAAAGACAGCCGTCTTATAGAATTGTATGCGTTCTTTGGCACCGTGGTCGTTTTGAGTCACAAGGAATTACTTTGCCGAAGAGTTGAATATAGTATTTGAGCACCAAATACTGATGACTTAGTCTCTAGGGTCCATATTCTCAAATGCATATAGCACTTATCACCAGTTAGTGATAGGTTTTCAAACGAACGAACTGCTGCAATTGCCGATTTCAAAATTAGCGCAGACGTACAGTAAATTGAGCACAATAAAGCCACCGAATTTCAAACCTCACCATTTGTTTTGGTTCCTGTTGGTACTATACGGTCTGCACGACCCCTGTTTGAAGTTTTGCCCACAGTTAATGACCACGCCGGGAATCGAACCTCGGCCCTCTTGCGCTCGAGCCAAGCGTGCTACCACTACACCACGCCGTCATTGCAACGACTTCTTATACCGGTAAATGTGCACAGGCATCGGCAACATTTGCTTTACATACACTTACGTTCACATATACCCACAGTTCCAAAGTTACAAGACCTATCATCAACAGGTGATTGGTGCTACACACATCTGAGAATACGGGCTTAGGATATCCTGAAGCTTGTTTTATTAAGCACCAAAAAAATCGGATGTTGACATTAATTGTTCCCAAACGCTTGTTTATACTTTACAGACAGCGTTCTCCATTGTCTCAATGAACTCATTGTTCAGCAAAAGAAAACACACAGTTCATCAGATTCAGGGGTCGATAGCAGATACTGTAAGTGCGAGCTGGGGTGGTGAAAGTCACCGGCGGTGACCAGGTTTGAGTAGCAATATTCAGTGATATCCGAATCCCGTCATACTATTGGCGGAGTATGGATTATTTTCCGTTGAGGAAGTTGCGTGTTTTAGGTGGTGTAAGCTAATTTGGTTAGGGAACAATAGAACGTCGTACTCTGTGATGAGCTTCAGATGCATAATTTGCGTCGCAGTGTTTTCGACATAACACAGCTGAAGACGGGTACGAGGTATATATACAGCCAACCTCCAAAGCCTAAACAGGATCGTTTTGGCCAGTGGTCAGCGCAGATTCTGTGACAATTCTAAAAAAATTTTTATTCACAAATTGGTTTGCGGTGTCGGTCGACACCTTATGCCGTACGGGTGGCATCGGACGGCTTGAACGATGTCGAAAGCCACTAAATGACGCCATACTGCGCCGGATGGTGGCAGCGCAACGCGTTAATATTGTTAAAAAGTATGGCAAACGTTACTTTAAGGGTCGTAACAGTAGATTAAGTGTATTCCTAAGCCTAAGCGTAAGCCTAAGCCTAAGCAAAAATGTAATCTAGAATCTAAACCTACTCTTTAAATGGACCCACCAGAAACCTGGACGCCCCTTAAAGTAACACGGGCCAAACGTATAAGGCCGCTGTTTTAGTCTCTTCTAGAATACCCAGTTGCAGACTCTTGTCTATAAAACACATTATCATCGACGTTTTGTTTTTCAGCAACATCGTCGCCGTTATCGAATCCGGATGTTCATGAGTTAGTAGCTGCTTCACACGCGTATCGACACCATCAGCCATTGCGAAAAATTTCGGCCGCCGGTCAACAGCACGAACCGCCGATCCCTGAAGTCGATGCTGCCGTCGTCGGCGACGGCTCGAACAGCGGATCGACGGTCGAGATCAAAGCCGCCGCTTCGGTCGCGAGTGGCGCATCGCCAGTTGACATTAAAGGCGCCGCCGCCGATGTAAGCTGTCGTCGATTGTGTGTCGGCTCTGTAGCATCGACTGTGGCGCCGATGTTGCAGCAGTCGACATTTCAGCGGGCGATCGCTAGCATCGGCGACAACAGCAACAGTAATGATTGTAACAATAGTAATACTGTTCAAGTTGTTGCCGTGTTAGGTCGTTCGCTGTCGTCGATGTCTAGCAATACATCGACGACACCGTCGCCTAACAAAAACGATTTGAATGCTCAACAGCAACAACAGCAACAACAGAAACAACAACAACAACAACAACAACAACAACAACAACAACAACAACAACAACAACAACAACAACAACAACAACAACAACAACAACACAAAAGACAAGAGTCTTCGCCGTTGCGATTGTCTTGGGCAATACGAGCACAACAGCAACAACAACTTGAGCTGCAACTGCTTCGAGCGCAACAACAGGCATACGATCTTCAGTGTTCGCGGAAGGGGCAACAACAACAACAACAACAACAACAACAACAAGAACAACAACAACAGCAAGGAGAACAAGAACAACAAAAACAACAGCAACAACAACAGCAGCAGCAGCAGCAGCAACAACAACAACAACAACAGCAACAGCAACAACACCAACAAAGAACAAGCACTCCTATAAAATATCCACAGCCGAGTGTTGTTAGGTAAACTTGAATTAAGGGGTAGAGGGGTGCGACAATGCGCCCTCCCCCGTTAATACAAAAGCTTGGGGATTTTTTAGCTCTTAGGTTCAAGCATATCACTGTTCACCCTTAATTTTGTACAATTATGAAAAGAGTTTACGTACCAAACTATTTTTGAGCAAAGGTTTCTTAATGTCAGGCAAAGGGTGGAATCGGTCAAGAACATCAATCCATTATGAATGCTGGAATTTTTGTACGAGATTTTTGATATTTTTCCTCTGTATGGTCAGACCTGTGTCCGCCGGGACCCAGCTAATTTTGGGTTTTGTTTCAGCGAACAGTTGCTTGCGCTATTGTCATCTAAAGGTATGCTGAACAGCTCAACTATACAACAGATTGCAGATAATGAACAACAACAACAGCAGCAACAACAACAACATCAACAACAACAACAACTCCAACTACAACAACAACAACAACAACAACAACAACAACAAAAACATTATCTACAGCAACGAACAGGACTGATTCAGGCTGATGGACGTACCAAGCCCTCTGATGAAAAGCAGTCTACTAACTCCTGGCGTAAGCTGTCTACTACCGGGAGTATCAGCAATATTGACGCAGTCGTTGTTGATACTCCTGCTGGCAGCTGCGATATCAGCAGCTCACAATCAGAGTTAGCCAAAACACTCCAGGCGAGGAGCAGTGTCGAGCGGTCGAGTCGTCAAGCCGCCAGGAGTGTTTACGGCAACACCGTTCCGCGACTGTCTCTCCCACCAGGAATGCAGACGGTTGCTTCTGGCATCACTCCTGGTAGCTCGATACCACCAGGAGTAACAGGAGCAACAACAGTGCAGAGTCCTGCTCAGCAGGAGTATTCTGCGGCAATTTTAGCCGCTGTTGCAGCTGCGGCGTCTGGATTAAAGCCACCGGTTGGGGTGGGACATTCTCCGGCTGGGTTCGTGAGTGAACCCCCACTATACGGCTTGGCTTCGTCGAGTACTCCTGGGACGCTTCATTCAGGCGCTGGGGGGCATGGTAATCCCGCTGGGCATGCCGTGCTGAACGTCAATTATGTTAATGATTTGATGGTAAGTTTTTGAAGTAATTATAGGTAAGGTTCGCTTTTTAAAATTATGCGACAATTACGGTAACGTATACAAGAGTTGATATACAAGGGATATATGTAATCCCGAAAATTACAGAAAGATACCGAAAATAGTACATTTTTGTGCGGCACCATATAAGCACCGCGGTAACTCCGGTTTGTTTATTTTCAAACTTTACCATTTATTTTTTACTTTATTTTCAGGCCAGCTTAAATTTGACTCCTGGCCTCAATCCAACAGCAGCATTCGCCGCTGCATCAAGCACTCCTGCTGGCAGACACAGTCATCCGTACATTCAACAAGTGTCTCCTGGTGCACAACACATGCCAGTCGCGTCTACTCTTGGTAGCACTCCTGTTGGTGGACATTCTGGCGCTCCTGTTGGGAATGGTGTATACGCTACTCCGGCTATATTGGCTCAATCCCCGTTGCGGATGATGGGATATTGTGACGACCAAAAATTGTTCGGGTAATGTCCAATGGCGTAGCCAGGGCTCGTTTTTAACTGGCCGACCATTGTTGTAATTTTTGTCCAAGGTCATTTTGAGAACGTTTTTGATTGGTTACATTAAAAGCAACGTTTTTGATTGGTTACATCAAAAGCCCCGCAGGAATTTTTATAGAAGAACGTAACCTTTTTGCAAAAATCCTGGCTACTGCTTTGGATTTGCGTCTGAGTTAATAATCAAATCTGACTAGTCTATAAGTTCAATAGCCGTTTAGCTTAGGCCAAAGTGCTGTTTCGTAAAATAGAACCATCCGAAGGTAGATTTAGCTTCCATGGATTATGAACATCTAAAATACAGCAGATAAAGCGAATACCTATCTCCAACTAGGGTTGTTATTATTTCACCAATAATATTGCAGAAAAAAGCAAAATTAAAATGAATTTTTCGGTGGCATGTATTTTTGATTTTCCGGTTCCGTTTCCGGCCAATATTTTTCAAATTTCGGTTCTTGTTCGGCGGTAAATTGTAATTCCGGATGTACACGCAGCTGCGAATGTAATTTGGCGTCATGTTTGTACTAATTTCAGATCAGATTACGCGTCATGTATTTACAACGCGAACAGTGCGTACAGTAATATGTTTTCAACGAATATATCCGATCCTTACAGTATTGAAAAAGCTGCCCGACTGTACAGAAACGCAGCAGGTACACGAGTGGCATACAAGGGTTTTCAATGACTTACAAGCAAGGTTGAAAAATTCCCAGGGGGGCTGAGCGCGTCCTGCCCCCCTCTCTTTGGCTACAGGCCTGCGGGAGCCACGCAGGTTATTAACTCAGGGGTGTTGCGTTTTCACCGAGTAAAACATTAGTCCCCATCTCAAAGTTGGAAGCATAGTTTGTAAGTCATGGTAAATTGTTTCTATATTCGTTTTGGCAGTTTTAATACCGGTGTAGGGGGTCAACCTTATATATATAATACGGACTGGAGGGGTTAATATTTACAAGTGTAAGGCTTTCTGTTGCTAAATATTAATAAGATTTTGAGGAGAGTTCTTGTTTGGCAATTATCAGTAGGTCGTCACCCCTCGCTAGCAGAACCATAGGGGCGGGGAGCCTACTGTAGTGACCCGAATAAGAGGGGTTCCCTTTTGAGTCCCAATTAATAGGAGTCCGTATCCGTAATAAAAGTCCGTAAGCGGATAGCGTAGCTAAACTCTAATTAGAGTCCATAAATGTGAATTATCCCAAATTGTAGTGCATAAATGACTTCAGTACCGAATACAGTTGAGATCGAAATTTTAAAGCATACTTAAGTTTTGAAAGTGCATTCTTAAGTATAACCTTGAGCCAAGTATAACGTTGTATTATAGCTTAAGGTTTTGATACAAGACAAATAAACGAATAATTCAACGGATAGTTGCAACACCCGGTATATATTCGTAACGAAAGGCGGGTTAAAAATAAATAACAGTCCGTAACCGAAAAACAAGGGGTGCCCCCTGGAGAGGACAAATATATATCGGTCTCCAGATATTATTCGGATCACTACAGTACGCCCCCTCGTCCAATTTTTTGTGATAAAATGGTAAGGTCCCTAGCTTACAATTCAGCCTATCAGAAAATTGGCACATATATAGCATACAGTAAATATTGAGCTTCATAATTTTGCCACCCAGCCCGCTCCGTCAGAAATTTTTGGATCCGCCTTAGACAGTAGGAATTGAGGTTTTTGTTGAAGTTTAGCTTTAATACCAAATACCATATGCGTATGCGAGCAATCTATAGCATCTTCTAGACTTCTTCACACAGGGTTAAGCTTAGGTTCACGAAAAACGTTTACCGTAGCACTAATATAAGCCTTTGGCTGTACCCAGACCTATGTATAAGCCTAAGCTCAAGCCTTTATCTTAGTTATGGTTAAAATGGTTAAAATGTACAATAGCTTACAATGAATATATCTACCAAATACCTTAAGGTATGCTAAAATAGGATATTTCAGTGGCTTTACAATTAAGCCACTATGTCTTAGAGGTCAGTTTTGCCATCAAATATGCCCCTACTGAAATGAAATCTTAGCTTACACCCTTGCTTGCACCAGGCCTGTAGCCAGCTCACCTTACTAAGGGGGGCGGGCTAAAAAATTTTCAGGAGGGGCATTTAATGATTTTCAATGACTTACAAGCAAGGTTGAAAATATTCTAGGGGGGTCAAAATTATTCCAGGAAGGGCTGAGCACCCCTGGCTCCCCTCTTGGGGCTACGGGCCCGGCGTGTACTCAAAAATGTCTTAAATTAAGAAAAAATTTCAAAATTTAATTTTAGCTGTTTGTGACGCGACGTGTACGTGGAGTGGAACCTTGCCCCCGCGCAATTACAAAAATCCCATATATTCATGCAAAGTGTTCGTGGGTGGTGTACCGTGGGATATCTCTGAAGGTAAAACTGTGCCTCATATTATTAGGTCGTACCAGATTCTTTGTTTTTGAGCCTAAAAGTGTTATAAACTAGCATACAATGCGTTGACTCATTAGAAAGTTCATTAATTATAAGAGTGTCGCTTGTATACTTTACTGTGCTGGACGCCGCTGCGCGCCGTCGAACGCCGCTATGCGTCGCTAACAAAAAATATATGCAAAATCTATTGGATGGAATTTTTAACAAAAAATATACGCAAAATCTATTGGATGGAATTTTTAACAAAAAATATATGCAAAATCTATTGGATGGAATTTTTAACAAAAAATATACGCAAAATCTATTGGATGGAATTTTTAACAAAAAATATATGCAAAATCTATTGGATGGAATTTTTAACAAAAAATATACGCAAAATCTATTGGATGGAATTTTTAACAAAAAATATATGCAAAATCTATTGGATGGAATTTTTAACAAAAAAATATATGCAAAATCTATTGGATGGAATTTTTAACAAAAAATATACGCAAAATCTATTGGATGGAATTTTTAACAAAAAATATACGCAAAATCTATTGGATGGAATTTTTAACAAAAAATATACGCAAAATCTATTGGATGGAATTTTTAACAAAAAATATATGCAAAATCTATTGGATGGAATTTTTAATAAAAAATATACGCAAAATCTATTGGATGGAATTTTTAACAAAAAATATGCGCAAAATCTATTGGATGGAATTTTTAACAAAAAATATACGCAAAATCTATTGGATGGAATTTTTAACAAAAAATATGTGCAAAATCTATTGGATAGAATTTTTAACAAAAAAAGATATGCAAAATCTATTGGATAGAATTTTTAACAAAAAATATATCCAAAATCTATTGGATGGAATTTTTAATAAAATCATATTTGTGTGCCGCACGGCGGCGTCTAGCGACGCACGGCAAGTATAGCGCAACCCGTATACTTTATGCACAAAATTAGCTACGCGATTAATGTGGTATTTTGAAGAATAGATCTAATTTTCAGTTTGTCCTGCAGTTTGAACAGTTTTAAAATCGCAGACTGTCGGTATATGTTCACGGTAAGTGTATGTAAAGCAAAATCATTGCCAAATATGTCACCGTATACCAGAATATGAAGTTGTTGCAATCGACCACATGGTGTAGTAATAGTATGCTTAACTCGAGTGCAAGAAGGCCGAGGTTCTATTCAAGGCGTGGACCGTAACTTTGAAGAAGAAGACAAGAAGTTTATTTAGACCGAAAGCAAGAGAAATAATGCATTTTAAGTATAGTACAAACGTTAAAGCCAAGTTGACAAAATCATTGAATGTGTGCAATACACCCAAATAAAGGAAAAGTTAGAAATAGGACATGTCCTGGTTATATCTAACTTGGCACATTCTGCGATGGAGTCCTTGGAGTAAGGGGTTGATCCACAAATGACAAGTCACCAGTTGTAATCGTGATGAAGGTCTGCGCTTAGATCTGGCGCAAAACTTCGAACAGGAGTCGTGCACAGACCGTATAGTTCCAGCACGGGCTGGCTCTGTCGAATGGTCTGCTTAGAGAAAAATGATTTAAAAATGGAAAAATTAATTCGAGTAAACATTCTGTTGTGGTTTTATTATATTTTGTTTTTAGCAACGCTGATTCAAGCATTCAAGCTGTTTGGCCCGGTCCATGTAGAATGGCCTGGACGTGAGGCGCGATACGCGAAGGCTGGCGTCAAACCATCGGCCAAGGGCAAAGGTAAGCCATTTTAAACTTTAGGGCTGGTTTTTAAAAACTAGAGTGACAAATCTATATATTAAAGCTGGAACGCTTCACATATATACGTATTTTGGGCAACGTTCCAGCGCAGGAGTAAACAAGTCCGACCGTACGGTATTTTTTAATTAAGTATTATATGTCTACATATCGTTCTAATTTGTGCATATAGGAAGTAGTTTACATAGCATATCCTAACATTTCCAAGTTCTGTGATCAATTACATACACTTGCTTAATAACATTCATGTTGGAGATTTAATATACCAGCCGGCCGTCCAGTACATTATGCCAGTTGCACATTTGTGCAACTATATTGACTACTTGTCAATTAAAGCTGCGTGGTATATGCCAAATTGTTATTTTGAGGGTTCCTACTGTAGAATATAACTTATTTTGGTGCATTCCCGCAAAAATTTACGTATTCTTCAAACGTCGAAATATTAGCTGGACACTTGTTTTAAAACTGTAAAATTATACGACATACGGGCGTTTTTAGGAATTTTCTTGCTTCACCATTGGATACAACAATGCTTATTTTGAACCTTTGCAGTAATAAAATAGGGCTTAAGCTTGGAATAAGCTTTCATTTAGGGTTGCGCTATACTTTACTGTGCCGGACGCTGCACTGCGTTGCCATGCGTTTACTAACTGCAGGCAAAATGTATTTGGAGGTGTGCGAAGGCGTGTGGCAGTTCTTTTGTAATTATTACGGCACCGCATGGCGCCGTCCAGCGGCGTATGGTCCATTTAAAGATCAGGGGCGGAACATTTGTATGTGGGACAAGAAAAGAGTAAGCTTAAGCTTAAGACTAATTTTTTGCTTGGCTTAGGCTTAGACTTAGGAATATGCTCATTTTTACGCTTATTCTTAGGCTTAGGCTAAGGCTTAGGCTTATGCTTAGGAATATGCTTATAATACTGTTCCGCCCGTGTTCTTTTTTACATTGGCCCGAATTATTAACATTAATATGGGATGGAACGTGAACAAGTATATTAGCATTGTTTTTTGCATTTTAGGCTACGTATATATGATATTTGAAAACGAACGATCAGTAAAAGCGTTGATTCAAAACTGCAATCGAGATTATTGCAATACGGGCGATTATTATTTTAAGCTGACTACACGTCGGTTGCGAACCAAAGAGATTCGTCAGGTTGGTTCGTTTGTTTGTTTGTTTGTTTATTTTGCTTGTTTGTTTGTATGTTCGTTTGTTCGGTAGTTTGTTTATTTGTTAATTTGTTTGTTTGTTTGTTTGTTTGTTTGTTTGTTTGTTTGTTTGTTCGTTTGTTTGTTTGTTTGTATGTTTGTTCGTTTGTTTGTTTGTTTGTATATTTGTATGTTTGTATGTTTGTTTGTTTGTATATTTGTTCGTTTGTCTGTTTGTTTAATGGTTTTTTTCGTTCGTTTGTTTGTTTGTTTGTTTGTTTGGTTGTTTGTTTGTTTGTTTGAAAGTTTCTTTGTTCGGTTGTTTCTTTGATAATTTCTTGGTTCGGTTGTTTGTTTGTTTGTTTGTTTGTTTGTTTGTTTGTTTGATAGTTTCTTGGTTCGGTTGTTTGTTTGATAGTTTCTTTGTTCGATTGTTTGTTTGTTTGTTTGCTTCCTTGCTTGCTTGTCTGTTTGTTTTTGTTTTGTTTGTTTGTTTGTTTATTTGTTGTACGCTAATTTTTATGACAAAGGGCCAAAAAGTTAAGCATAACCGTTATTTTGATTCAACCAGGGTTTAAAGTGTTTTTGGGGACAGTGTACAATGTATACTGTTTAGTTTAAGTTATTGTTATTATTGTATATATTACCAGGTTCAAATTATACCTTGGGTCATTGGCGATTCTACATATATTAGATGCAATAATCAGCGTATGGACCCACATAAAACTGTGTTTGTTGGTGCATTGCATGGTTAGTTTATTCAAATCAGGAATAATCATGTGAAATTTTTCATGAGACAAGAAAAAAGACATTTATACAATAATATAAAATAACCCCTTTTCGGGTCGTGAAAGTAAAAAAAATATGTTCGCTGCATTCGCTTGGCAAAATATGTTTGCAACAAAAGTCACCTGGTGTACGCATGATATTGTGGAAGTTGCATAAATTAAAGCTAAATGCAATTGTTTTGTGTATAAATTTCAAGCCTGTATAAGAGTATATATGTGTTGTGTATATTACTGTCGTTGTATACCAACACATTGGCCGATATAATTTCTAGACGGGATCATATGCTAAATTTCTGTACCTTGGCCGTCTCGTTTAGAGTCAGGTGGTTCGAATCTTGCGGTCTAAATTTTTTGATATTTTTTACGTTTTTTTGTAATTTAATTTTTTAGTTTTTTTGCAATTTTATTTTTTTAGTTTTTTGTAATTTTATTATTTAGTTTTTTTGTAATTTTAGGAATGATCACTTCGGAAGTACTAGCAACTGTGATGAACGATTTGTTCGGTGGTGTGATTTACGCTGCGGTCGATACTGATAAGTATAAATATCCTATTGGTAAGTCTTTTGAGTATACTTTTCATTACTTATGTTACTCTGAGGGCCGTCCCAGTTTCTGGTGGGTCTGTAAAAGAGTAGGCCTAGATTATAGACTGTATTTTTTCCTTAAGCATAGACTTAGGCATACACTTTTTTCAACGCTTAGGTGTAGGCTTAGGAATATGCGTAATAATCTACTGTTGCGGCCCTAAAAGTAACATTGGCCCAATTACTTTTTATTCTCAAATTTTAGAACGTCCATGAGGACTATTGACACAGCTTACTGTGGAAGCTGAAATTTGTAAAAGGGGGTCAATCTTTTCTAAGGTTTAAACCCCACGACCATACCCACCTCCGGTTATTGGTTTGACTTCAAAGCCGATTACGCGCGAAGTTGGGTTTCCAATAATCAGTCATAGATTTAAGTTGTTTGATTTTGCCAAATTTGGTTGCGCTAAGGATGATTGGTTTAAACCAGTTAATTGGTATCCAGTGACATTGCACCATCGCTGCAGGAAGGGATCACCAACCTATATGCCTGATGCAGCCTACTGATTACGCGATACCTAAAATTTTATTGGTTACGTGGCCCATGTAAAGATCAGGGGCGGAACGTTTTTCTGTGGGACTGCAATAGAGTAAGCTTAAGCTTTAGACTAATTTTTTTGCTTGGCTTCGGCTTAGACTTAGGAATATGCTCATTCTTTCGCTTAGGCTTACGGTTAGACTTAGACTTAGGAATATGCTCATTTTTTACGCTTAGGCTTAGGCTTAGGCTTAGGCTTAGGCTTAGGAATATGCTCATTCTTTCGCTTAGGCTTACGCTTAGACTTAGACTTAGGAATATGCTCATTTTTTACGCTTAGGCTTAGGCTTAGGCTTAGGCTTAGGCTTAGGAATATGCTCATTTCTTCGCTTAGGCTTACGCTTAGGCTTAGACTTAGGAATGTGCTCATTCTTTACGCTTAGGTTTAGGCTCAGGCTTAGGCTTAGGCTTAGGAATATGCCCATTCTTTCGCTTAGGCTTACGCTTAGGCTTACGCTTAGGCTTACACTTAGGCTTAGATTTATGAATATGCTCATTCTTTACGCTTAGGCTTAGGCTCAGGCTTAGGCTTAGGCTTAGGAATATGCTCATTTCTTCGCTTAGGCTTACGCTTAGGCTTACACTTAGGAATATGCTCATTTTTTACGCTTAGGCTTAGGCTCAGGCTCAGGCTTAGGCTTAGGAATACGCTCATTCTTTCGCTTAGGCTTACGCTTAGGCTTCTTAGACTTAGGAATATGCTCATTCTTTACGCTTAGGCTTAGGCTCAGGCTTAGGCTTAGGCTTAGGAATATGCTCATTCTTTCGCTTAGGCTTACGCTTACGCTTAGACTTAGACTTAGAATATGCTCATTCTTTACGCTTAGGCTTAGGCTTAGGCTTAGTAATATGCTTATAATACTGTTCCGCCCGTGTTCTTTACATTGACCGGTTACGCGATACGTAAATTTTTATTGGTTTATTAATTTAAGTTTTTTACCGTAGACATCGTGTTTGGTTGGCTAAATTTTTGTGATTTTCAGGTTCTGGTCGCGTCACTTTCAACAATCAAAAAAGCTACTTCAAAGCGGTCACTTCGGCTTTCATTGAGATCAAAACAACAAAATTTAATAAAAAGGTTAGTGTTTCTGGCTAGATTGCTGTTCAAGGGGGTTTGGCTACATTTTTTAAAAAAATTTGCCCCCCTCCCTTTAAACCGTATTAGTTCCGGTTGTATGAAACACAACTTTTACTGTATGGTATATTTTGACAATTTTTGAGTGAGACAAATTGTAATGTAGGTAGGTAAACATACCATTTTATTACAAAAATTATATATCCGTCGGGGAAGAGGGGAGCCTACGCCATCCCTGTTGTCCCACATCCGATTTCGCTAGTGGTTGTAACCCAGTTGAAATCCATACATGGTGCTCCTGACGATTCTTGCCTTCCTCGGCATGTTGGGCTTCGAACCTGATAAGAATTTTAGAATGATTCTGTATGGTTGATAATGATATGCGTATATTTTTCATCTGGCAAAATCTTTGTTGCATAGCGTCCACATCTACGAAGAGTTTCCCCACAATTAAATTAACTGGAAATATAAAGTGAACATTAGGGCTCAAGCGTAGCCTCATACGAATCATTGAACAGCAATGTTGTTCAAATTTTTATGTTGATTAAATTTTTTCAGGTTCAAATTGATCCGTTCCTTGAAGACGCTGTTTGTTCGATGTGTTCGGTTGCAACTGGACCGTACTTCTGCCGTGAACTAATGTGTTTTCGATATTTTTGTCGCAATTGTTGGCAGGTTAGTTTTCGATGTATAATGTTGATTTTTACAACAAAGTTGAGAGATTAGAAAAAAATTGAAATTAAGTTTTTAAAAATTTAAGAAAAATCCGCTGAAGAAATTAATATTAAATTCTTAATATTTTAAGAAAATCCGTTAAACGAATGATGTTTTTAAAAATTTAAAAAAATCCGATGAAGAAATTAAGTTTTTAAAATTTAAGAAAAATCCGCTGAAGAAATTAATATTAAATTCTTAATATTTTAAAAAAAATCCGTTGAAGAAATGAAGTTTTTAAAAATTTAAGAAAATCCGGTGAAGAAATTAAGTTTTTAAAATTTAAGAAAAATCCGCTGAAGAAATTAATATTAAATTCTTAATATTTTAAAAAAAATCCGTTGAAGAAATGAAGTTTTTAAAAATTCAAGAAAATCCGTCGAAGAAATGAAGTTTTTAAAATTTTAAGAAAATCCGTTGAAGAAATTAAGATTTTGAAATTTCTGAACAATTTAAAATTAATTTTTATTAACAGCTTTCGGTGCATAAGGCTGTCAGAGCAATTTGATATATCGAAAGTCGTCAGCTGGCAAACGTAGCCAAGTTTAATGTTTTACCGGCATGAAAAAAGCATTTCGTTTTGACCAAAACGAATGTTTAAAAATAAAACTTGCGACCAACATTTGAACCGCCTTGCGGCAGGTTAATAACATTTCCTGCTTGCGATGATTTCTAGTGGTTATTTTGTTTTCCAAATGCTAAAAATACTATTTTTAATTAATGAAAAAATTTAAACTATTTAGAAAATTAAAAAAAATGTCTTTGTAAAATAATATAAAAATTAACTTCTTTGAAATTTAAAAGAATAAAATTGTTAATATTTTAAAAAAATCAAATTCAAAACTCTGAATGGTTTAGGGTCAACATGGCACACTCGACGCAATGCGCTACCATAAACCACTGATGCGCAACACGCGAGTATCACCACAGGGTGGAGTTTCATCACAACAACAACAACAGCAACTTACTACGATGAAGCCAGAAGAGTTTCTAGCTCCACCGCGAGTTGCTGTTGCATCTGTGGCGGCATCGCCAACCTTAACACAACCGCCACCGTCGGTGATTTGTGGAAGTCACGGCTCAGGCTGCTACTCTGGTGGTATTGGTCCACCCACGAACTTGTCTGCTGGGACGAGCCAGTTTCTCGACGAAGCAACGCGAGCAAAGTTGTCAGCGGTGTGTCCAGTTTTCAACGAGCAACAACTGATTCGATCCGCTAGTTATCCGGCTGTTAGCGGCATTTGAACCGAGACGTCGTTTGGGTAAGAAACCACATTCTCAACTGTGTGTAGCATCTATTACCAGTTAGCAAATAAGGTCGCTAAGGAATGTGCTAAATTTCGAAGCCCTGATTTATTAAACGACTGTTTGAATGTTCAAGTTTAAGGCAAACTTTGGATCCGGCGTTATTAAATCTTAATATTACTTTCGATGTTCAACTTACGTATCGTAGGCTTTTTCAACCGTATCAATAGTCTTTGACGAGGTGGGGGTTGAGGCTTAGCGAATTTCAGTATACTTACAAGGGCCCATGTTACTTTTAGAGACGTCCCGGTTTGTGGAGGCTCTGTAAAAGAGTAGGCTTACGTTTTAGACTACATTTTTTGTTTAGGTTTAGGGTTAGGCTTAGGAATACGCTTTTGTAACGCTTAGGCTTAGGATTAGGAACAAGCTTTTGCAACGCTTAGGCTTAGGCTTAGGAATACGCTTTTGCAACGCTTAGGCTTAGGCTTAGAAATACGCTTTTGCAACGCTTAGACTTACACTTAGGAATACGCTTTTGCAACGCTTAGGCTTAGGCTTAGGAATACGCTTTTGCAACGCTTAGGCTTAGGCTTAGGAATACGCTTTTGCAACGCTTAGGCTTAGGCTTAGGCTTAGGAATACGCTTTTGCAACGCTTAGGCTTAGGCTTAGGCTTCGGCTTCGGCTTAGAAATACGCTTAATCTGCTGTTACGACCCTAAAAGTAACATTGGCTCTTACAAGTGTAACATACAGGTAAATGCTGGTGTTGTGGTGTATGATATTTGATATTTTCGACACTTAAACTTTTCGGGACTTAAAAGTTTTATTTTAACATATTTGATTTTTTTTAAATTTCAGCCAAAAGCCATATTTTCCGGTGCTATTAATTTGCCGACCAAAGTCAACGAGTTATACTGCATTCTTTATCAAAGTATTGATTGGAAACTGCCAACTATTATTATACATCGATAGTCTACTGGATTAGTATATATATTTTCTGTTGTATAATTTTATTCAAAGTATAAAATGCAGTAATTTCAATAAAAAATATGAAATTTAATTTTGAAAATTAATTTTGAAAATTTTGCTAAAAATGCTATAATTTTTGCCAATTGAAATGTTTTCGAAAAATTGGTCGGAAGTCATGGGTGAAAATTTGTTCTCAAAAATGTGAGTGGGTTGTCAATTCAATAATTTAAACGTGGTCACACCCTTCAAGAAGCGATGGCTGATCAAGGCGCAGTTTGTTAAACTGAATTAGGCGTGGCTAAAGTTTGGTGAAATGTGTAAAATATGCGAAAACAGTGTCTGCATTTAATTGGTTAACTTTTAACATTATTCCAATTTATATCGGGCAATATAATCATGTCGGCCAATGTTACTTTGAGGGGCGTAACAGTAGATTAAGCGTATTCCTAAGCCTAAGCCTAAGTCTAAGCAAAAAAATGTAATCTAGAATCTAAAAACCTACTCTTTTATAGACCCACCAGAAAGCTGGACGCCCTTTAAAGTAACATGGGCCAATCCCGTTAGACGTTTTGGGTACTAATAGGCCCGTTAGTTTTTTTGTCTTTCACAAGTAGGCAATCAAAAACGACTACCAAGTTTTATATATATATATTCAAAAAATAGGGGTGGATCAGTGACCCAACCCACCCCCTCACGATTGACGCCCATATCCAAAATGATTCCTTTTAGCTTGAGATTTAGGGGCGTAGCCAGGATTATTTGATTTTGGCGTGGTGTAATCGTATTTAAATGGCTCAACCACAGTGCCGGAGCGAGCTTGGGTAGGGGTCTTTCAAATTTCCGGTGTGGGGGGCTTGTGATGATCATAATATTTTTCGAATGCTTTGTTTCAAATTTTGTTGGGGGTATCTTTTTTGGAGTTTTCCCCAAAAATAGGAGGTATGGGGGTGGCTGATCTGTTTGTCTCTTCAGAAATTATGGATAGAAGTCTATCATCGTTATCCTCGGCCCATGCTTACTTTTAGGGCCGTCCCAGTTTGTGGTGGGTCTGTAAAAGAGTAGGCTTGCATTCTAGACTACATTTTTTAGCTTAGGCTTAGGAGGCTTAGGAATACGCTTTTGCAACGCTTAGGCTTAGGCTTATGAATACGCTTAATCTACTGTGACGGCCCTAAAAGTAACATTGACTCTCTCTTGTATACCGTCCCGATTACCATTTTGGCATTGTTCAGATTAAGTTAAACAAACTTCAGCTCGAAGTGTTGCTGTTTCGATATTTTAAGTAAATCTTCAACGGTTTCTGTATTTTGTTTATAAAATTATGTTTTTTATATCATTTGATTGCTTGTTTATGCTGTTCTGAACCCAAGCAACTCGTTGATTTTAACTGTGTAAGTGCATATCGCAGATGCACACAATGTATGGGGGGCTCCACTTCGCCCACGGCCAGTATTGTGCTGAAAAACTGTATAAATTGGGGGGTATTGCAAGAGAGTAAGCTTAAGCTTTGACTAATTTTATGCTTAGGCGTAAGCTTATTTTTACACTTAGGCTTAGGCTAAGGTTTAGGCTTAGGATTAGGCTTAGGATTAGGATTAGGCTTAGGTTTAGGCTTAGGCTTAGGCTTAGGATTAGGCTTAGGTTTAGGCTTAGGCTTAGGTTTAGGCTTAGGCTTAGGCTTAGGTTAGGAATATGCTTTTGCTACTGTTACGGCCATGTTCTTTACATTGGGGCCAAATTGTCGAAAAATATAAGTTCGCATGCATGAAAACCTATCCAGTGATAGCTGAGTATAGAAAAGGACACACTGGATCTGTCAGACACATTAGACAATTTAGGGTCGCGCACTATACTTATCGTGCGACGCCGTGCGACGCTGAACAACGCCGTGCGACGCTGAACAACGCCGTGCGACGCTGAACAACGCCGTGCGACGCTGAACAACGCCGTGCGACGCTGAACAACGCCGTGCGACGCTGAACAACGCCGTGCGACGCTGAACAACGCCGTGCGACGCTGAACGACGCCGGAAATGAAAAAATTTTGTATACAAATTGATATATGCCATGCGGCAACACACGCGCCTTTCGGTATGATGCCGGACGACGCCGTACGACATTAAATTAATAGAAAAATATAGCGCCGCCCTAAAATTAGACACATACGACGCCTATGGACGCTTATGGATGCTTATGGACGCTCATGGACGCTTATGGATGCTTACTTTTGAGGTGTGTCCGTATGTTTTTAGTGTTTGTATGGCAATAGTTTGTTTCGTTAGACTGTGTTTATTTATTCGCAGACTTCTTTGTTCTATATGAAATATAGGCTGGGTTACAGAGATAAGAATTTAGTGGGATTTAATAATTTAAAGTAGTCAACGTGGTTGCAATATATGCAGCCGACACCAACATACTTTTACTGCAAGAATGCCAACTTAAAATCTTACAGATATTACATAAACAAAACCGCTATATTCTTAGAATTATATATATTAACAAAATTTATTAATAAATTGAATTTGCATACTTTATTGAGCTGGAATGTTTCTCAAAAAACGTATGTGGGGCGTTTCAGCTTTAAGTATATCGATATGATTTTATGTATATTTTATAGCTTTTAACGTAATTCAGAGTGTTTAGTGAACATTTTAAGACATTTAATGAATCGTTAGGAACAGGGGCGTCCGCAGAAAATTATTAATTTTTGGGAACCCTTATAATTGCAATTCAAGATTGTATACTTACAGTCAGTTTGCACCTTATTAAAAAAATTTTCAAGGAATAACAATTTTAATTTTTTTTGAGATTTTTTAATTTTTTAACAAAATGAAAATCTATTAAGTTTGCTCATAATTCAAGTACAGAGCTTAAAGTTGAAAAAAGTATTTTGAAAAAACTCATGTCAAATGTTGAAGTCACGTCTCTGCGACCCGGCCAAATATATTTGTTATTTTTTACTGTTTTTTTTGTTTATTATTCGATTCTTAAACTAACATCGTTCTAATATTACTGGTCACGCAAGGATATTATATATTTTGGCCAAATATTATATAACCATGTGCGGATCCGGTTCAATTACTTGATTTTATAACATTATTCTAACTTTTTTTTGTTATATATACATATATAATATGTATATATACATATATAATATATATACATACATATATATTATATATGTGTATATGTATATAATTATATTGCTTGTTATATTTGTTTTTGTTGCTTTATTTGGATGGTTTGACATGAAGCTTAATTTCGAAAATTTCAATATTTAATTGGCAAAATTCGCTTTTTTGAACCAGGATTTGGTTAACATAACACGATATTTTGTGCTTCTTACAGGCCATAGTTTTGCTTACAAATAATTTTTCAATTCTTTCCTGCACAGAATGTACTATGAGCAACTAATTGCAAACTGTGAACGCGAAATCTAATACAAGATGCACGAATACTTAGTACAAAATCTCCACAAGGCCGTCAAGCTCCTATAGCTGAGTGGTGATACAAATAAACGGCTATCGTACAAGAGTGGTGGGTGTGGTGGGTGGTGTGTTGATAGAGAATATTTTGTGGAGAGGAGGTTTGGGGAGAAAAGTAATTTTGACAAAGGTTTCGGTGTCAAAAGCAATTTTGGTTTGAGGGGGGCGGAGAGAAAATATTCATGCAAGAAAGGTTTCGGTGTCAAAAGCAATTTGGGTTTGAGGGGGCGGAGAGAAAATATTCATGCAAGAAAGGTTTCGGTGTCAAAATTAATTTTGGTTTGAGGGGGCGGAGAGAAAATATTCATGTAAGAAAGGTTTCGGTGTCAAAATTAATTTTGGTTTGAGGGGGGCGGAGAGAAAATATTCATGCAAGAAAGGTTTCGGTGTCAAAAGTAATTTTGGCTTGAGGCTGGCGGATAGAAAATATTCATGCAAGAAAGGTTTCGGTGTCAAAAGTAATTTTGGCTTGAGGCTGGCGGATAGAAAATATTCATGCAAGAAAGGTTTCGGTGTCAAAAGTAATTTTGGCTTGAGGCTGGCGGATAGAAAATATTCATGCAAGAAAGGTTTCGGTGTCAAAAGTAATTTTGGCTTGAGGGGGGCGGAGAGTTTGGTTGCGTAGCGCTGCCCAAAGTAGTCGCGGTTTTGATTCAGCAGCATTTTAAGGGGGGTTATGATATCCGCTTTAAAAACTAGTACGATGCTGAATCTTTGGTGAATTCGGGACATTGAATCAAACCTCTGCGTAGGGGGCTTACAGGTGATTATTTGGGTTTTTATACTGACTTGCATTGTGTTATGTTGCAATATAGAAATATATATAACAATGCATTGTTATATACTATGTTATTGTTATTTTTTATACGTTTTCTGTTTTGGTTAATGTTTATTTTCACTCGTTTGGTGTACCTATTTTTGGGTTTTTTGGCACGACTTAACCAAGTGTACCGCAAGCTGCCCCTTGCTCGAGTTCTCGTACATTGAATTTGGTTCAGTTGGAGATTTACAAAATTTCTAAAAATCGTGTTGGAACTACTACACTGCAAAAAATGGTGAGTCAAATTGACTCTCTCCGAAATAGGCTTTTCCTGACTGCACAAACTGAGTCAACATTCGACTCCAGTCGAATTTGACTCAGGTGGAGTCGAATTTTGACTCCGTTTGTGTAGTCAGGACAAGCCTTTTTCGGAGAGAGTCAATTTGACTCACCATGTTTTGCAGTGTACACGGTCGGCACGACTCGTATTCGAAGTTTTGACCAAAGTTAAGGACGACACCTGGAATCGAACCTCGACTGTGTTGCACTCGAGTCGAGCTCGCTACTACAACACCAGGTTTACTGGCGTTAAAAGGGAGTGAGTGCAGGTATTTATCATCGGAAACATAACAAATGTTTGCTTATTTCCTCTTCAACTGCTGTTAACTTCTAACGCTGACGTCAACTGCATTTCAATCCTACTTTACGAATTCTACATTCGTTCATATTTGCTGGAGCCGACCGTGAGAGTTGAAGGAATAAATTAAGACCATAAAATACGGTCTAACACACGTTGTATTAGAAAAATGAGCCAATGTATACATCAGGGCCCTAACAGTAGTATAAGCGTATTCATAAGCCTGAAGCGTAAGAACGATCTGATACCTAAGCTTAATCCAAGAAAAATAGTCTAAATGCATGAATCCCTATTCACACGTGCAAGTTTTTGTTGCGAGAACTTTCAGGTGCTGCTTGCACTTGCAAGTTTTGTCCAAAATACCGTTCGAAAAACTTGCACCTGCAAATAATTCATTAAAAATCAAAGCTAGAAATTTAGTTCACATGTGTGAATAACTATGCAATTTCAATGAATTTATTGCACCCGCTTTCTCATTGGCTGATGAAAAAATGCAAGTTGTGCGTGGAATTTGCAGCTTCAAATTCTCGCAGCAAAAACTTACACGTGTGAATAGGGCTTCAGGCTATTGCAATTCCGCAGAAAAACGTTCCGCCGCTGATGTTTAAATAGGGCCAGAAAATGTTTACGTGATGGAATTTCATTTGTTTTTACTTTTGACTTGTTTTAAAAAAACATTTGTATGATGAATAATGCTATCGAATTTTTGGGTTTTAATGGAAATATAGTTGGCATAATTCAAGGCAACTCATGCATAATTATAAACAGCATCGTATACAAGAAGGAACGGAGAAATGTGTACTCTCACATATATACTTTACAGTAAATTTCAGTGAGTTGATTTTAATTGAACATGAGATAAACCACTCAGTCTGAGTTAGTACTATCAGAACTCAAAATTCTGAGTTGATGCAATTTATTCTGAGTTAATCATCTCCCTCAGAGTCAGCTCAACTCAGAGTGAGAATCAACTGTACTCAGAGTGAGTTAATGTTTACAGATATTAATTCAGAAATATCCAACTCGCTAGATAATTCGATTAATCAACTCATTAGAATTTACAGTGTTGTTTAGGTTTAGACGCCACAATCGTTTTTACAAGATTCCGACGAACTATTTTAAATATGCCGAGCCTAAGAAATGTTATGAAGTTAATGTTGGATTGAATTTTCATAATATTACTTTTGAAGTTAAATTTCAAAAATTGGTTAGTTCAGTACACAGTTTTATAGCTGCACAGTAATTAAGATACCTGATTTTCGGGCCTATATTCTCAAATGTGTGTTGTACCTATAACCAGTTGGCGAAAGGATTTGTAACTTTCGAACTAACGAATGCTGAGGTTGAAAATTCCACACATTTTTCGCATTTGATTGCTGTGTTCTTGCAGTAGTTTTGAATTCAGCAACTGCAATTGCTAGCGAGTTTGAAAACCTATTACTAATTGATGATTAGTTGCTATGCACGTTTGAGATTATTGACCTTGGCGTCAAAGGACAACCATTATATAAATAATAAATTCGCTGTTATCGTTTTACTTGGATATGTGATATATACGATGAGTTTGTGATTTTTTTCAGTTCTAAGTCTATCCTATAGGTGTTGGTTTATACTTCCAAATGATATGTTTGTCAAGTAAAGGTTTGAAACGTGTGATGGTTTATGTTCACAAAAGTGGCTAATGTAAAGAACAAGGGCAGAACAGTATTATAAGCATATTCTTAAGCCTAAACATAATCGTAAGAATGAGCAGATTCCTAAACCTAAAGCCGAAGCCAAGCCAAAAATTAGTCTAAAGCTTAAGTTTACTCTTTTCTGGTCCCACAGAAAAACGTTTCGCCCCTGATCTTTATATGGGCCACAAAATTAAAATTAGTTTTCGTAATTTGAAGTCAAATTTGTGACAAGCAGAACAAGTCAAATTGTCCTGTAACCAGGTAGAAGGTTGAGGGAAGGCAAACTACTCAAGGTTATCAAAATTTTGAATTGAACTCTATCGACGGGTGTAACATATACTACGTTTTGTCGGAACCAGAACCGAACCAGGAAAAGGAACCAGCATTTCAAATGATTTTTGACGTCAAAGTACCGTTTTAATGCTGTAAAGAAACCAATCAAAAATTATGAGTTTCACCCGTAGCTGGCGTTATCTACAGCTGCCGTCTGGTGCATACCATTTCGTGTCATGCATTATTTAATAGAAGATTCAGATTTAGAGTATAAAACTTAAACGAATAGAACCTTTAGCCAATCGAAACGTCTTCTTGTCCCTTGTAAAACTGTGTACTCATTCCTGATGGTTAGAACCTTTAGCCAATCAAAACGTCTCCTTGTCCCTTCTAAAGCTGTATACTCATTCCTGATGGTTAGAACCTTTAGCCAATCAAAACGTCTCCTTGTCCCTTCTAAAACTGTATACTCATTCCTGATGGTTAGAACTTTTAGCCAATCAAAACGTCTTGTCCCTTCTAAAAGTTCATACCAATTCATGATTGTTTCGGGGCTATTTTTAGCAAGAATGACACGGATCAAATTCAAAACAACGCAAATATGGATATCATATTTTATTGTTCAAATATCTGTCATTGATGCGTTATCCGGCTTTTGTTTAGGGGCGAACCGTTGTTTCCACGAAACTATATAGAGTAAGCTTAACCTTTAGACTAATTTTTTGCGCAGGTTTAAATGCTTAGTTATAGGCTTTAACCTTTCCTTGAAATTAATGCATTGGAATATGCTTATACTTGGTGTTTGTTATACCACTGAAAGTAACATTGTCCATTATCCCGTGCCAGTACTGCACAATCAGGGTTGCGCTATAGTTGACGTCCAGCGCCGTCCGTTACCTGTACGGCGTTCTCCGTCACCGTACGTCACCCGTATGGCGCCGCACGTCAACAAAAGTATACCGCAACCCTAATTGTATAAATCTACGGATCGCAACTACAATTTTATAGCGCAGTATTTTATGTTTCTGTATAGAAACAACAAAATGCTTGTAAATAAACTTGTGTCATTGTAAAAGCAAAATGAAATTTGATACTGGAAATTAGATTCGTTTGCTCCAAAAATTGCCAAAGGTTTTGTTATAATATGGCTTAGATTAGGCACAGTAGGTATATATTTCAGGCAGTGTTATATTTTGTGCAACAAAACAGCATTTGTGTTCTTGATGATGAATCAACATTTTCGAGTATTGTAATTTTTCAGCTCGAGTGCCCAACTCGGCCGCTTTGGCTGGAGGCCTTTATCAATTACTTTGTTGCTCAAAGTATACGCGTCGCATACGTTTAGAGACATCGCATTCTGTGACACAGGACTGTAATAGAGTAGACTTTTGGCTGTTTTCGCTACTTTAACCACTAAGCTACGTAAGCATGCAAACGTTTCGCTACAATGAGTATATAGCCATACGGGGGCCCATGTAAAGATCAGGGGCGGAACGTTTTTCTGTGAGACTGCAATAGAACAAGCTTAAGCTTTAGACTGATTTTTTGGCTTGGATTAGGCATAGGCTTAGGCTTAGGCATAAACTCATTCTTTCGCTTAGATTTAGGCTTAGGCTAAGACTTAGGAATATACTTATAATAATGTACCGCCGCTGTTTTTACATTGGCCCCATATGGGTAATATGTTTGAGGTTACGTCGTATAAATGCGATGAGCTAACGTCGCAAATACAACTGGTTATTCGAGAGCCTGGTCAAGTCATCGTTTAGCAGTTGTCCCATTTTCGGGGGTATATCCACCTGGACCTGTCCCCCCTTGTTAATGCCTTTGAAAATTTATTATTCAAAATGAGTCATTCAAAAAGAACAATTTTTGCTTTAAAGCCACCGCTCACCGTTTGCCTATGCTGTTTGTAGCCCATGTAAAGATCAGCGGCGGAACGTTTTTCTGTGAGACTAGAAAATAGTAAGCTTCATCTTTCAGCTAATTTTTTTGCCTGGTTTAGGCTTAGGCTTAGGCTTAGGAATATGCTTATTCTTACGCGTATGTTTAGGTTTAGGCTTATGCTTTTAATATTGTTTCGCCCCTGTTCTTTACATTGGCCCTGTTGGCTTGCTGTAATCGTTTAGTTACACATGTAAAATCAACGGTGGATCCGGAAATTTTTGACGACGGACGGACTGGTAAAACTTATGAAACGCAATTTTTACTGTATGCTTTGTATGCTACAATTTTCTGAGGGAGAAAATTGTAAGGTACGAACGTTACCATTTTATCACAAAAAGTGTTTTGACGAGGGGAGGGTGTCGTACACCGTCCGCGCCACTCTGGATCCGCTAGCGCACTGAATTACTGTGGGTCGTTTTTCTTCGTCAGGAATTAATGCTAGACAGTTACTGATAGGTAGTTGTCCACTAATCACGATTAGGCCGGAACTGTGCGCTATACACGGCGTGGTCCGTTTCAAATGGACAGGGCACCGGGATTCCACGTATGATGGACCAAGGCCTCGATATAATCCATAAGTCCGTGAAGTGACCGGGAGCCAGAATAACATTCAGGGGCGGGCTCTAAAAATTGTCAGGAGGGACATGTGACGGCATTCGATGGCTTATTAGCGAGGTTGAAACTTTTCTAACTGAGAAAGAACATATTTGTCTAGAATGGGGCTTAGGTGACAGTTAATCTGCCTCTGGCTGGAGCACGGGTAACACTTTATATTCCACATATTTCATGAATTTCATAATTCTTAACATTTCGGATTAAACGGTAAATATAAGATTTAAAATATAGATTTTCGATAAGTCCTAACAGATATCGGTAAAATACTAAATTTTGTAGGCCTCGAAGCCATTCTAGTAAATTAATAACAAACCCGAAGGTAAATTTAAAGAATTAGCCTGTATTTTCAAAATTAGATAAAGTAATTGAAATCTAATACAAATAACAGTGACATCCAAGAGCCTTCAGCATATAAAGAGTCTCTAAATTAAATGACAAAATTCGGCCGCTCATATATTCTCAACTATGTATAGCAACCATCATCAGTTGTAATAAGTTTTCAAACTGACTAACTATTGCAGTTGTTGAACTCAAAATAAATACAGTAGTAAAACAAGTCATATGCCAAAAATGTGCTGAATTTTGAGGCTCTGCATTCACTGGTTCGAAAGTTACAGGACTTATCACTAACTGGGGATAGGTGCTACACACATTTGAGAATACATGCACTATAGTAAGCTATAGATGCAGGAAGCAAAATTTTTTATATGGAAGCAAACGGTGATTTTATATATAATTTACACGCGGCACCAAACCTTGTGTCCAATATGACGGCTGTAGCAATTTAGCATTAAGCATATTTTTAAGCCTAAGGCTATAAGAATAAGCCTCAACGCTTGGATAAGTTGAAGCCTAAGCAAAAAATAGTCCAAAGCTTAAACTACTCTATCATAGTCTGGCCAATGTAAAGAACAGGGCCGGAACAGTGTTATAAGCATGTTCCTAAGGCTAAGCATAAGCCTAAAAAGCCAAGCAAAAACATTAGTTTAAAGCTTTAAGCTTACTCTTTTCTAGTCCCACTCAAAAACGTTCCGCCGCTGATTTTTATATGGACCCATAGTCTTGCAAAAACATTAGCTCGTCCCTCAAAGTAACAGGGACCAAGCTTCTATGTGGCAAGCACTGAATTTTTCTAGCAGACCTAACACCGCAACCCCCTCTCCCTTTGGTGGTGGACCCCACATTGACAATTGCGTTCAATTCCAAAAACAACTTAAAATAATTATCAATAGGGGTAGAAAAGCGTTACTTAGCAACCAATAGTAGATATTCATACATGGCTGGATAATCAACTTTGGTATCAAATTTCCGTATTATTCATGTTTGCATTGCAGTTCACATAGCTCGCATATACGCTTTTAGTTTTAAAACGTGTATTATTAATATTTACAGCTGTATTTTTCGTTTTGCAATCAAAATCGAATATATTTACATGGCAAGGGTGTCAAATTCACAAGGGGGGATAGAGTGATCGACGGTTACAGTCACCCCCTGAAACTTCATTCACTGTAAATTCCAATGAGTTAATCAGCTCACACGGAAAGTTAGTTATTTAGTAATTAATAATATCTCACTCTGAGTGGACATGATTCACACTGTGAGTTAAGCTGACACCGGGGGAGTTGATTAATATAATCAGAATGAGTTGAATCATCTCAGAATTGTGAGTTCTGATTGTGTTAACTCGGACTGAGTGATTCAACTCATTCTGAGTTAAAATCAACTCACTGGAATTTACAGTGTTGGAAAACACTGTTATAGGCTATAGAATAACACGGTGAATATACTAAAGGTCAACGTTGTTAGCAATGCCTTTCTGAACTATTAGCTATACCTTTAATTTCAAAGTTGTCGCTTTAAAAATTGTGGTTAGGCTATTAATTTTAAGAGAAAATGTTTGAAATTTAAGAGAAAATAATTTGGTTAATGTAATCGGCGATAACGATAGCCAACCCACAGGTGGTCACCCACGCGATAAGTGACACTGTCTTGCATAGAGCATACTATGAGCAACTAAACGCAAACTGTGTATACGCGAATCAGTACAATGCACTACATGTAGTATACGCGTCTACGCACAGCTCAAAATATCCATGAGTCGTGAGAACTCCATCCAAGCTGGAACGTCAGTCTCTTTGTCGAGTGCAGATACCGTCTCCTCTCCCGAGAGTCCGAGGTTCGACTCCTAACTGGAACGTAGATTTCACATAGGATTGTAAATATCCATACGGGATGCGTTAGAGTGGCGCTATACTTATCATGCTGCGCTGTCCGTCACCGTCCGTCGTCATACGGGATCGTACGCGAATAATTCGCGGCCGATACCGCACGGACGGCGCCGGACGTCATCAAAAGTGAAACGCCACCGTTAATCGGTCACGAACGAGGATTTGAACAAAATTACGACCGACTCATATATTTTAATTAATAGCTGAATTTTGGTTTTATATGAAAATAAAATATTTACATTTTCAAACGTTTTACGATATTCTAAATCTTTGGTCACTTAACCCCTTCTCACATTGAGTTGCCTATAGGCAACTAATCGCAGTATATATACGTTAAATAATGTAATATCGCACCGTGTTTAACAATTGCAACACGTATACATAGTACTAAATCACCACAAGACGTGAGAGCCCCCTCGGGCTCGAGCGTCAAGCTCCTATAGCTGAGTGGTGATGGTATACGCCTCCCACTCCAGTCACCGGAGTTCGAATCCTAGCATAAAAGTATGTCTCAGGGGAAATAGAAAATATTCATGTGAGAAAGGGTTAATACATTTTAATACACTGCAAATAATGGTGGGTCAAATTGACTCTCTCTCCGAAATAGGCATTGCCTGACTACTTGACTCTTGCAGAGCGAATTTTGACTCAGTTTGCGTAGTCAGAAAAAGCCTATGTCGGAGAGAGCCAATTTGACTCACCATTTCCTGTAGTGTAGAAGTGTATTTGAAATTTAACACAAATACAATGGAGGTATGCTTTATTGGTATTTCCTAAAGTTAATCCTGTATAACCCACATCATAACATACCAAAACTACGGAGGGAAAATAACCCAAGCGCACGTTTACAATCGGAGCAGCCAATGTTACTTTTAGGGGCGTAACAGTAGATTAAGCGTATTCGTATTCCTAAGCCTAAGCCTAAGCCGGTCTATGTATAGAACAGTGCTGGATCGTTTTCCGTATGATCGGTAATAGAGTCAGTTTAAGCTTTAGACTAATTTTTTTGCTTAGGCTTAGACTTAGGAATAGGCTCATCCATACTCGTAGGCTTAGGCTTAAGCTTAGGAATATGCTTATACTACTGTTCCGGCCCTGTTCTATACATGGGCCCCTAAGCCTGAAAGCCAATCGAGTCCATAAATGTCAATTATCCCTATTTGTAGCGCAAAAATGACTCCAGGACCAAATAAAGTTGAGTTCGAAACTTTAAAGCGTACTTAAGTTTTGAAAGTACATTCGTAAGTATAACCTTGCATAATCGTTCAAGGTTTTGATACAAGACAGGTAAAGGTTTAATTCAACGGATAGTTACAATACCGGATATATCAGTAACGAAGGGTGGCGGAGGGTGGGTTAAAAATAAATAACAGTCCGTAACCGAATAACAGGGGGTACCCTCTGGAGAGGCCCACAGTACCTAAAGTATAGATAAATTTGGTTTATGTAAGCTTTATCTCAACTAAACACTACCCTTATGTTTTCATACCATTAACAGAGACAAAGCCTCTTTGGTGCTCTATCCGCTGGCTGCTATTCTCATTAGAAAGAGTTTCGCCTCAAATTTCGTTAAAAATTTACTATTTTTTGTAACATTTTATTCAATCCAATGATTCAAACACAAGTTGAGTTCAACTCAACTAAACTCGAGTTGAAAAAACATATAGATGAGAATGTTGTATATATTGGCGTTTTATGTATTTTATTTTTTGTTGTATTTTGACTGTGTTTTAGACACATAATACCTACTAAATTTTACTGTTATTTATACTCAAAATATTTCAAACTACGCAGCGTGCTTTTAGTGATGATATTTTTTAAATATATAGCTCAATAGTGGGATGTTATAGATGACGTGTATCAAATATAGAAGGCGCAAAGTCTAAGCCTAAGCCTAAGCGTAAGGATGAGCCAATTCCAAAGACTAAGCCTAAGCGTAAAGATGAGCCTATTCCAACGACTAAGCCTAAGCGCAAAGATGAGCCTATTCCTAAGCCTAATCCTAAACCTAAGCGTAAGGATGAGCCTATTCCTATGCCTAAGCTTAAGCAAAAAAGTTATTCTAAACCTTAAACTGTCACTCTATTACAACACCGCCGGAAAACCATCCGGCCCTGTTCTATACATGTGCCAAATAAACAATATCCGAAACGTAATAATTGCAAGGCCTTAACCACAAAAAGCCGATGGATGAGCCTGTTTGAACATCTTCGTCAGACCCCCTGAAAATTGGTTTCCATGGAGGGGGGTGGCTCGCTTCACTGGAAGAAAAATTCATCGATAACATTAAAATCAGTCCGAAAAAGTTTCTGGGCCGGCGATAAGGCGCAAAATGCCGTTGAATTTGCGCTGTATCCGCGTCATAATTCACATATATTTAGCCTAAAACACACTCTGAGCTTCTCAGAAGAGCGAGCAGCATCATACAATTATCGACATGACGCGACTGATGACGTATACCACGCCCCACTGGACTAACACTGCTCGAGATGACGTCTTATAAAATAAGACATATTAGCTATGTAATTACAATATCAAATTTTATTAAATTTATATTTTAGATCAATCGACAAACATATTAGCTATGTCATTATCATATCAAATTTTATTAAATTTATATTTTAGGTCAATCGACAAACATATTAGCTATGTCATTATCATATCAAATTTTATTAAATTTATATTTTAGATCAATCGACAAACATATTAGCTATGTCATTATCATATCAAATTTTATTCAATTTATATTTTAGATCAATCGATTCTAGCATTTATTTAGCATCAATGATTGCAATATTAGCTTTTGCAAGATTTCCAGCTCCATAGTTGACAGCTAAGAAAATGAAATCTCCCTACGCTTATATAAATATTCAGGTGCTTATTTCGCTAATACAACTATTCGCGTCTTGCCAATCCAATCAGCCACAATACACGTCCAAAGATGTAAGTTTGGTTTTTAAATAATATTTCGTTAACCCTTTCTCACGTAAATATTTTCTATTTCGTCTGACATCTACTTTCACACCCTTGGATTACAACCTAAAACGCACACATGGGAAGTGTTTGTCATCACCACTCAACTGTAGGAGCTTGACCAGAAATGACTCGGTGTAATAATATTTCATATACAAAGCTTGTACTAAGTAGCGCAAAGCATATTGGGAAGCTGTTAAATTGAATTTCAGGCCCATGTATAGAACAGGGCCGGAACAGTACTATAAGCATATTTCTATGCCTCAGCCTAAGCCTAAGCGTATGGATGAGCGTATTCCTAAGCCTTAGCTTAAGCCTAAACAAAAAATTAGTCCTAAGTGTAAACTGACTCTAGTATAGCCCCTCCAGAAAACGATCTGAACCCGTTCTTTCTATACATGGGCCGAATTTCTTATCGCTTAAATATTGTCTTTTTATTAAGGTCGATTTTCTAGCTGATTTGAACTCGGGGTCTCTAGTGAATGGCGTAAACCATCACCACTAAGCTATGTCAGCTTGAGGCCCCGCTTGGCAATGGTGACTACCGGACAGTAGTGCTAAAGTAATTGATAATCAACATATGTTTCCAGTTGTACAGCTACAGATATTCCAACAGGAAAGCAATCTTTCTACGAGATAACTTCAACGGACTATTCAGGCCTCGTTAGCAACGATCCAGGTTAAAAAACTTATTTTTCAGGTTGTAGACAACTCAATCGAAGACACGGCAACATTTCTGACGTCACGTGATTTCGAAGATCTCGACGATGGATTTGAAGAACGTAATTTGACCGAAATTCTACTACCGGAGCAATGGTCTAAACTGGATGGAGATCAAATCTTGAGAGCGAACAAATTTCAAGGCGATATCGACGAACGACAAGTGGTCGATGATAAATCACTGCTAATTCACGATTCTAACGGGTAAACGGGATGTTGAGGGGGTGAAGACGTTCGTTGGGAACGCTCTCCCAACGCGTCCAGTAGTTGTAGGCTTGCCAGGATGTTGCCATTACTCAAAACCCATACTTCACCAAGGATGTTTGTTTTGTCGTCTATGCATTATTTACGTTTTTTAAACTTTTTCAGACACCAAATTGCTCGCAGCGCAGTTTACTACAGAAGACAAACGTGGCCACATGGCAGAATACCGTATCTGATATCAAGCAGGTAAGCGATTGTAATTCAGTGTCTGCTCATCGACTTTCTCACTTCTTAGCACAACAATATTTAAAATAACAAAGCCTATTTCGGGGAGAGTCAATTTGACTCACCATTTTTTGCAGTGTATAATAAACTGTATACTAATATAACGTGGTTACAAATTTGCAACACTTAAATATTCGTCACAAAACTGTTTAAGAATGTGTTCTATTGCACGTTATATATGCTCTCTTGTTTTACATTTCAAACAATCATTACAACAACTGGAATTCTGCCCAAAATACGTATTTGGGGTGTTCCAGCTTTAATAATACAGATATATAATCAAGAGTAACTAATTTTTCTAGCGCTGGTTGATCCTCGCTCCGGGATCAATTCTAGCTACGGGACAGCTATAGTGACCTTATGACTTACATGGACATAAGCAGGCCTTTGAAGAATGATATTTTCACAGGTTCCAAATTGGGGAGGATTGGACCCCTATCCCCCCTGGTTATACTTTCAACATCTTAAGGGATGTTTGTTTATTTCACTCACCTAAGTGTACACATGACTCATACTGGCTAGAATTAATAACTATTTCAAAATATATCCGAAACAGATACGTGAAATTTTTGACAAAAATTTCAACTCTGTCCAAATCACCGTTTGTTTACTCGATGACTCGTTATATTTTTCAACGAACTCGGATCCGTATACTGGGCCGCTACATGCAAGCTGCTACAATTGAAAAAATATCAATTCCCAAACTGGATTCGAACGTAGACAGCGTCGGACAAATTCAAATTATAAAAATAGAAAATTTGTTGTTCAAAATCAATGCTGTAGAGCATCCTTCACACTAAACTTTGCTACGGTTCGGGCTGGACTCGAACCCACGACTTACCGGTTGTCGATCCACTGTTGAAACCATTGAGCGACGCTGCCATACAACCGTTTCGGTTAAAGCTTTTCGAGCAGGGACGTAACAGAGTGCGGCGATAAATCTCGACGGATCAAATATCCGATCCGATGGCACAAGTGATCCATTTTACAAGCATTTAAACAACCGGCACAAATTCTTACGAAATCCTTGGGACCTGTTATATTTTATGGGGATGATCACCTTAGTTTTAGGATACGACCCGCCGGCTCAGGCGAGCTTATTTAAACCGAGACGGACGGAAGGGGTCGGGAATCTCCTGTAAGTTCGACGGACCCGTAAACTTCAAGCTCGCTGATACGAGTGTTTATTTACACGACAATTTCCGAAAACAAGCGCATCACGCGCTATGATATCGGAATCGGATCGGGGACCATCGCTTACGGAAAGGGTATGTTGTCCAACACGACCTCTCTTGGTGTACAGATTGGTTCGTTTCAAAGTCAACGTTTACATTTTTATTTTATTTTCAGGTACGGAAGGTATTCGAAACTAGTGATCGCAAAAGCGATGGAACAATTCCGGAAGCAAACGTGTATCCGGTTTGAACCGAGACGGAAAACTGACCAAGATTACGTGTACATATATCCGGATAACGGATGTTACTCGATCGTGGGTCGAGTTGGAAATCGGCAAATAGTATCACTCGACGAAGGTTGTATTGATGTAAGCAAGACACTGGGCATGCAGAAATGTGGATATGTCCATCATCTCGGGTTAGATCCTCAGGATGTACCCACTCCGAACACGGGTGACGTGTCATCCTGGTGAAAGGGCTACTATCTAGTGAAGTTAAGGGAGCTGAGAGTGGGCAGCAGTTCTAAATTCCACCTTTAACTTTACAGGGCACTAGAGTTACCTAAATACTAAATATCGGATCAGGCATAGATCAGCGGCAGTTCGTTTTTCTGCGGCACTGCAGTAGAGTAAGCGTAAGCTTTAGGGTTGCGCTATACTTGTCGTGCGGCGTCGTTCGTCACCGTCCGGCGCCGTTTGTCACCATACGGTATCGTACGTGCGTAAATCACGTACAATACCGCACGGTGACGTAAGATGAAGGATGGTGACAGACGGCGCCGTACGGGTGGCGGATGGCGCCGGACGTCAACAAAAGTATAACGCAATCCTTAGACTAACATTTTGAGGCTTCAACATAGGCTTAGGCTTTGGTTACGCTTTCATTATTGCTGCGGTTCTGTTGGTTTCATTGGCCTAAATATCTTATATACCCGTATTCTTAAATGTATGCTACAAATCAGGCAATATGCCCAGAGGCGGATCCAGGATCTCAAAATGGGGGGGGGCAAAATTTCATAGGTAATAAGCTTACTTTTGACCCATACTGTAGTGACCCAAATAAGAAGGGGGTCCCCATTTTGAGTCCCAATTAATAGGAGTCCGTATCCCTAATATGAATCCGTAAGCGGGTAGAGTCCTTAAACCCTGGTTTAGAGTCCATAAATGTCTATTATCCCTAATTGTAGCGCATAAATGACTCCAGGGCCGTGTATAAAACAGAGAAATAAACAGCGTAGAACAGCAATTGACACTATATACTTTTTGTCGAGATGCTGTTGGGGGGCCACGGCCGGGGTGGCCCCCTCCGTGGATCCGCCATTGAATATGCCGTGTAACTTAAAACAAGCGAACGATTCAATTTGAATTGCTAACTGATGATAGATGCTACACACATTTGAGAATGAGAGGCATAAACTTAGGATTAGGATTTAAAACTGTTTAATATATACTCATAAGTGTATATATATCACGCGGACCATTAGCAACATTAGAATGACGCCATACTTGTCGTACGGTACAGTCCGGCGCCGTCCGTCACCATACGATATCGGACGTGGGACGGTGCATGACGTCATCAAAAGTATAGCACCACCCTTATTGGTCGGTTGCAGCTGAATGCTTTTTTCGCCAATGTGAAGAACATAGGGGAACAGTATTATAAGCATATTTCTAAGCCTAAGCCTACGCGTAAGCGTAAAGAATGTGCATATTCCTAACCCTAAGCCCAAGCCAAAATCAGGCAAAAAATTAGTCTAAACCTTAAGCTTATACTCTATTGCAGTCGCACAGAAAAAACGTTCCGCCCCTGATCTTTACATGCGCCAATATTTCTTATTCCAGAGTGGAACAATAATGCACGAACTAATGCATGTAACTGGCTTCTATCACGAACACAGCAGATCTGACAGAGACGATTGGATTGAACTTGTAGTTCGCAACATCGAACCGTTGGCGTTGGATCAATTTGAAAAATATGGACGCTACGAAATTACTGATTTAGGCGTCGAATATGATTACGGAAGCATTATGCATTATGGACCGTATGCGTTTTCAAGACGTCCATACTCGTAAGTCTTGTCGTCGTTATTTTCAGTGAGGCCAATGTTGCTTTAAGCGGCGTAACAGTAGATTAAGCGTATATATTCCTAAGCCTAAGCCTAAGCCTAAGCGTTGCAAAAATGAGTTGCTAAGCCTAAGGAAATAAATGTAATCTAGAATCTAAACCTACTCTTTTATAGACCCAACAGAAACCTGGACGCCCCTTAACGTAACATGGGCCCTCAGTGACGTATCGAGGAATTACTAAAATATTGATTTTTGGTAAAATTCGTTGTACCTTTTCGCTCACATTTAAGATTAGAGTTTAGGCCAAGGCCTGGGTAATAGCTCAGGCAAACCTGTTATAACCAAAGCCTAAGTCTAAACCTAAGCCTAAGCGTAAATGTGATTAAAATGTGTACAAAAGGCAAATTGACTAATAATTATTAACGATGGTTTAACTAGTACCAAGAGTGCATGATACAAGAGTGTGCAACTCTTTGTGGTGCGCATGGTACAAAATGTACCACCGGGCGTTGCGTTTTTGGCCGACCCCCCCTCTGTTTAGAAGGAGGGTCGTTGTCACATGAATACCCCTAAATTAAACTATAAGGGAAGCACGTTTGACGCCGCATACATAAACTGGCATGATTCGCATAGGTTGTACCCCCCTCTAAATAAAGTGGGGAACGGCAAAAACGCAACTTGCGCCATGCACATTCTTTTCTACACAGAACGTATCCAGTTGCATTCCTCTTGTTGAAGTATGCATCATCCGCTCTTGCTAATACTAAACAACAAACAAATACGGATAGCAGCAAGAGCGACCAGCATTTGGGTCAATCTTGGTACACTTCTAACCATTATATATGGCTCGCAATGATTTTTCCAGGCCTTGTAAAAAACGAGATATAGTAAAGGTAACAAATAGCAATTTCTACCATCCAACAATAATGCAAGCGTTTACAAAAATTGTATTAATTTCTGAGATGTAATATTTTCATTAATACAACACATGACCAATGTATAGAACTGGGCCGTAACAGTAGTATAAGCATATTCATTCACAGTAGTATAAACATATTCATTCCTAGGCCTAAATCAAAACCTAACCGTAAAAACCAGTTTATACCTAAGCGTAAACCTAAGCAAAAAATTCGTCTAAAGCTTAAGCTTACTCCATTATACTTCCGCAGGAAAACGTTCCGCTCAAGATCCTTACATAAGCCAAACACATAATTACAAAATATTAAATACAATCGGCATTAATTCCTTTCATTGTCAACCAACTCTCTTTCGCTCATCGGCCCATGTTACTTTTAGGGGTGTCCAGGTTTCTGATGGGTCTGTAAAAGAGTAGGTTCACATTCTCGATTACATTTTCTTGCCTAGGCTTAGCCTTAGGCTTAGGAAACACACTTTTGTCCGCTTAGGCTTAGGAATACGCTTAATCTACTGCTACACCTCTAAAAGTAACATTGGCCGGCTCATCAATACGATATATGGCCCATGTATAGAAAAGGGCCGGACCGTTTTCCGGAGTATCTATAATAGAGTCAGTTTAAGCTTTAGACTAATTTTTTTGCTTAGGTTTAGGCTTAGGAATAGGCTCATCCATACGCTTAGGCTTAAACTTAGGCTTAGGAATAGACTCATCCATACGCTTAGGCTTAGGAATAGCTTATTCATACGCTTAGGCTTAGGCTTAGGCTTAGGAATAGGCTCATCCATACGCTTAGGCTCATCCATACACTTAGGCTTAGGCTTATGAATATGCTTATTCTACTGTTCCGGCCCTGTTCTATACATGGGCCTGATTACTCCGCCTGCTGTTTGCAGGGTCACTGGAAAAACTATCAGAGCTTTGAAACCAGGCGGCGAGAAAATGGGACAACGAACCCATTTCTCGAAAAAAGACATCAAAAAGATGAATTTGCTGTATCGATGTTCAAAAGAAGACATTGAGAAAAATCGGAACACACCAGGTAAAAGACAAATAGCCTTATTTTCAACTGTGTGGATCAGTAGTTGAGTCGACGAATCTTGAAAATTGGAATAAAGAGTCTGGTACTTTGGTCGTGTCAACTTATTATAAAACATGCACTTGTATTCGACATTTTTATCCTTTTCTCACATATATTTTCAATTTCATATGAGATGTAACTTTAAGGTAAGATTCGATCTGTAGATTCACGGGTGGGAGGCGTTTACGATTGCGACTGAGTTGCAGGAGCTTGGCGTTCGAGCGCGTGGGGGCTCTCAAGTCTTGTGGAGATTTTGCACTGCGCATATAAGTTAGAATTGTTCAACACTGCTCACAGAGTCAATATTGCTCGTATATTATTTGTATTTAGTTGTTCATAGTTTACTCTATGAATGAAAGGGTTATAGATACAAGCTGAGAATTTTTCCATTATGTAAGAGTAATATCAGCTAGTGAAGAAATATACATCAACTCCAGTTGTTTACTAGTCCCAAACCCTGGGCATTAAACCTAAGTCTAATAATACGCTTAAACCTAACATTCCCAGTCCCCAAGTCTTCCTGTATCCCAGTAGGCGGGTCCACTTTAATTAAACATGGGTGATAATTTCAGTCGAACCCCCTCCGCAACCGTCCGAAACCGACTGCGAAGATTCAAGCCGTGTCCTATGCATCATCAAAGTGATGATGCGATCATGCTACGACCGTCGCGTTCGCGAAGAATGCCCACGCAGATGTGACGCGTGTGACACTCGCAGCGGACCTGCGCCCAGTCCTCCAGTCACCCCTTCGCCAGACAGCGCCACTTGCGACGACTATGGCACCAACTGTTTACTCAAAAAATCCCTTTCATTTTGTACCCTTCAAATCGATTATATGAAACGTCGATGCCGTAAAACATGCGGGTTTTGTTTCGTTGAAAATACAACCACAACAACGGCTACACGAAGGATAACTGACAGTTCTGCTAATAAACCAACGGGTACAGGTGATACTTCAGGTAATAATCAGGGGGGCACAGCAACTACCCCTGAAACACAATGCACTGATCGTAAAGAAACACTGTGCAAACTATGGGTCAAACATGATGCAACGCGGTGTCGAACGCTGCCAATATTTATGACACGAAATTGTAAGAAAACGTGTAGAAAATGCTCGAAATAGTCACCAAATTTTAAATTTTACACGTGTCGCAGGTATTGTAATTAAAATCAGGTGCTGTCACTGTGTGATACCAAATTTGGCCGATGTAAAGATCAGGAGCGGAACGTTTTTCTGTGGGACTGCAATAGAGTAACGTTAAGCTTTAGACTAATTTCTTTGCTTAGTATTAACCTTAAGTTTAGACAAATTTCTTTGCTTGGCTTAGACTTAAGCTTAGGCTTAGGAATATGCTCATTCTTAGGCTTAGGAATATGTTTAAATACTGTTCCGCCGCTGTTCTTTACATTGGCCCCAAATTTTTATCACTCCCATTGGCCCATAGAAATGATGCTGAATTTATGAGTTCCTTTCCTGATAAATGCTGGGTGTAATAGTAAAACGGACACGCAGTGAGCAAAACAAACGGATATTGAAGTATAAAGGTTACACAGATGTATCATTTCTATGCCAAGACAAAACAGGCATGCAAACCCACACTTAAAAGAGGATGGCTCATGCACTAGATTTTTTGTATGATTTTGGATAAATTTCGCCCTTTATTGCCTATCAAACACTCACAGCATATTCGTAATGAAAGACTATGCCGATTTTAGACGATTTGGAACTAAACTGGAGCATAAAAATAGCGGAATTTCCGATATTTCTACAACGGAACCGGATATGGATGTTAACGGAAACAGAGACAGAATTTTTTCCGCATTTGTGCCAATGATAGAAATTAACGAACATCATACGCTGGGTCGGAGATATCTGCAGCTCTTAAGGTTTGCCGAAACATATTTTGTCGTATCAAACACAATTCAAATTTTACTATGAAAGTACACACCGAGAGATAAATTAAAGTACAAAATTAACCACAAAAAGTACACGTAGCACACATCAGCATAAACTTACATGTATCAGGGTGCAAGCGGATGTGAAAAAAATACCGGAACTTTTAGGGTCAACAACCACCACGCAACCAGAGCCAAATGTCAATGTTTACGGTAGCCTACAGGCAGATCTCCAGTTTACACCCTGATAAACTAAACATGAAATATACGTTTTTCATAACAATTTCACCAAAAATAACCGCTATTGTATTCCTAATTAAACGGATTGCAAAACAAGTGGTATACATTCACACAAGCTGTACCCCTATGCAGCATGCATATTTTCTAAAATGTCCGCAATCAAGCTAAAATCATTGGCCTCTCATGTGGAAGGGGCGTCATTGGCACGCTTCCCGAATCAAACTAAAACTAAATAAGCCTACGCCAAAGTCTGACTCGAGACCAAAGTATAAAGCCTACTGTATTGACCCGAATAAGAGGGGGTAATAAGAGGGGGTCCCCATTTTGGGTCCGAATCAATAGGAGTCCGTATCCCTAATAAGAGTCCGTAAGCGGATCTTTTCTAAACCCTAATTAGAGTCCATAAATGTCAATTAACCCTAATTGTAGCACATAAATGACTCCAGGAAATTATTGAAACGAGACAAATATACGTTTAATTCAACGGATACTTGCAGTACCGGATATATATCAGTAACGAAGGGTGGCGGAGCGTGGGTTAAAAATAAATAACAGTCCGTAACCGAATAACAAGGGCGGTACCCTATGGAGAGGCCAAATAAATATCAGTCCCCCCTCTTATTCGGGTCAATACAGTATGCCAAAACTTAAACGGCATTTATGGCATATATATTTCAATTAAACCATAAAACCAACAAATTTTTTTGGTATTTCTGTAACGGAAACGGACGCCGATTTTTCCACTCAAACGGATAATATCCGGTTACATCATGGTCATTATAATCGTTGACCATGTATAATAAACGTAAACATAAGTCAAACGTCTATTATCCACGATTGAAACTATAGCTGCGCGCACGGGAACAGCGCAGCAAAACAAAACGCAATCAAAAAATAAACAACAAAAATTATTACAATTTGCTGAGACCTTAAAGCATTCTCAACTGTGTGTAGCACCTATCACCGATAAATAGCAACAGATTCCGACCCAGTCTCAATGCACAGCAAACAGTACTCTTACGTTTCGTAGCAAGTACCGCACGCAGTACAAGCTAAGTATGCTCCAAACCTTCGATTTAACCATTTCAAGACCGCTACACCAGGTACGACAGAGGGTCAGTCACTCAAAAATATGTAAATCGCCTCCGCAACGACAGTTTTGATACTACTTGCATGTGATGCATATCCTCATCTGCGTTTTTCTACCAGGACGGGGGCATCCATATTCGAGCTCCCCCTCACTTCGATGTTGTCCTTCCGCGAGTTTTCAGCCATCCCCCAACAAACATCAAAATTAAATACAATTGCGACATCAAAATTAAATACAATTGCGACATTTTTAAGTACAACGGAACAACGGAAACGGCAAACTCACGGTATATATTCCATAAAATTTAAGTGACCTTAGTAAATATTAAAAAATCACCAAAACCTACTATTCACTGCCGACAAATGCTACAACACACAGTTTTCAAACGCCAAACAGGCTCAAGCTACTGTTCGCTGAAATAAAACAATCAGTCCAGGATTTCAGCATCGCACCACCCGCTATCTCGACGCCCTGATAGTTTTAAAAGTAAACAGATAAAAGCACGAAACATATGCAATACAATAAATAAGAATTGTTCAATGATTTCCCGTACTAATAATGATTAGAAGTCTTTAGAAGCACCGAACATAAACCACAATATTTTGATCTGTACAGCATGTTCCACAACAATTGTCGCCCCCCCCCCGATGAAAATCAACGCGACCCAAATGAGTCAACATTATTTCATTCGTCGAATAGTCTAAAAGCTTCGGTCCAACGAACTACTTCCACATTTTTGATCAGCTCCTGGCACTTTAAACTTTAACTCCGGCTCTGTAAACCGTTCAAATCAAGAGCCAGCCCACAGTTTCCACCATTGTTTGAAACTTCAATTCCGGCTCTGGAGACCCTTTGCCTTCCGGATTCCAACTCCAATTTGGACGTCTCAAGTTGTCACTATTGGTATTATCCGAACATTGTTCTGATTGAGATCAACAAACCTAGTCCCGGCTCCCGCAGCTTCGCCGTTCTCCATTCCTTACATCTAGCTCCCTAAACCTTTTGATTTCTTGGATTCAAAGCCAGTTTGTTCACATTGAATTATTTCATTCCAGCTCGGATTCACTATCTATTCAGGTTTCTATTCAATTCTCAGCACCATACCAAGATATCCCAAGCTGAAATAATCAAATTTAGTTCGGACTCTCTATCAACTTCCTGAAGCCAAAAGTGAAATTCTACGCATCCAAAACTTTCGCGATCACGTTCCAGGTTGAAGCCTAAATTTTGTTCCGATAACTCATTTCCACATTCAGTCCAACCCATAGCGTACCACACCACCACTTTCCACCCATATTAAATCCAACCACAAAATAGATTGCCGTCGCACAAGCCAAACCTACTGAAACACACCGACAACCCTTGAAACTAAGCCAAAATTTTAAATTTAACCTTTTAAATTACCAATAACACAAATTGAAATTCACTTAAGCCGGTTTTAAAGTTGTTGGCTTCAAACGTCAATGCCCCAAGTAAGCGATTGTTCCAGTTGGAATGTGAAATCATTGATTGAGTAGAGCAACTGCGAAAGAAACGTGAGGTAATGCGGAGTACGGAAAAACGACAGCTCATCGTATAGATTTATAGTAACATTTGTACACGCCATTAACGGAACCAGCCCAGCCAGGATGTGATCCCTGAAACACAATTTAAGAACATGGTTTACTGACCGTTTTGACCATGACTATTGCACAGTTTATGCCAACGCACTACCGCAAATAGCTACGCTGGGTATTCTGCTACTGACAACGAAACGAATAATGACACCGTAGTTTATTAACCCTCAACTTACATAATGGTGTTTCTGATATACACAAGTACGTTATTGCTACTAACTGAAAAGAGATATGCCGACTCGGTTATATTTCAGTGGTGACCGACAACAAATTTCTCTCCTACAAACGTCTACCCAACGAAGGAAACACCAAAATCACTGACCTGATCGCAATCAAAATAAATGTGCTAAATTTGCCGTCTTTGCCCAAGTTGACGTTTTGACCAATTTTATACACCAATCGACAATGGCGTCGCATCAATTTTTGTTGTTCTTTCGGAACCGATTGTCCTGCTTCATTCAGCAGTTCGTGAAACCAAACGCCAACTTTTTCTGAAACAACAACAACGTAGACTTTAAATGCAAAACACATCATTTGGACAAAGTGAAAATTGTGACATGTGGAACGCAAGTTATCGTTCAAATATGCAATAAATAAACGCTATTGTCTTCAATTGCAACAATAAATCGCTAAATGACAACTAAATATTTAAGCGTTTGCCACCTTGTGCCGACCCACGATCCTCTACGTATATATACCATTGAATCTAGCTAAGTAATTTCAATCTATTATATTTTTCTTAGAATTCTGTTACACACCATGAAATCAAGTTCTCTGTCTATTTAAAAATACGGCAAAACTGCTATAAAAGATAACGTCTAACCATTTTCAACACCTTAAAGTTTAAAAAATTTTCTACTCTTAACCTTACGATATATCGTTTCACTCCGTAGCATAAACCATTTTATGAAATACCACAGAAGTACCTAGCCAATGAATAAAGAGTTGCACACCCCTTTGTGATTTTTGTAAATGGGTTTTGAGTAATACCTCCACTTCAAAATTTTTATAACACAAAGGTACCACCCTTTCCACATTTTCCAAATTATTGAATAACGCCCCGACTGCTATTATCAGTTTTTTGAAGCCATTCCAAATTATTTTCAGCCATAAATAGCACACGGAAACTAATCAACCACGGCTTACCGATATAATCCCACGGATACATTTGTTTGAAAAAACGCGTGGGTCGCAAACCAACCAAAAACGCTTGTTCGAGACACCAAACCAGCCCGCGATCTCCGCACAACAGCTGAGTGAGACTAGACTTCTGCAAATAACATTTAGACAAAATTCAATTTAGCTGAATAAGCTGCTATGTTCCAGCGAAAGAACATCGTCATGAGTCCATATTCTCAAATGGGTATAGCACCTACCAGCAGTTTAGCAAACATCAACTCACAGTTTGAGAACACAATACCTGATTTCAAAGTCAACATTCAGGCAACTCATGTAAAACAGAGTGTGACAATAAGAACTAAAAGCTCCGAAGCAACCATAGAAAGCCTTGAACAATACCGGGTTAAACTCCATCTCACTCTATTACAAGTATCATGCTCTCTGATCTTTATTATACATGCCATTCCCGTTCAACCCTTTGACACCAACTCCAACTGGGACAAAATAATAGAAGTGCACCCGATGACGCCATGCAAACTCCCTTACAGCGGCTTGTCACTTTTAAAGCATACCTGTTTATCTGGACGATAAAAATGTTTCACTACACTATTGACCGCTTCACCCAGTAACTGTTGGACTTCGCTGATTCGAACATCTGAAAAATATATTATAATCAAAACTTAATCCAATATTTCGAACCCTTCCACTTGTAAAAAAACACACACTGCGGTACTTACTCGCCGATGACCCACGAATCAAACAACTTAAAGTTCCAACGTAAATAATTTCACGTGCTCAAGAGACCAATGTGTCCAGTGGAACAACGCATGAATTTGTATCGTGACAACGAAACTTTGCGCACAAAAAATGGTTCCTCGCTGTAAAAATAAGTTGTTTTGCTGTCATTCATGAATTTAAAATAAACTTAATAACATACACATCGCAAAAATACCCCTTTCCCATTTACTTGGATCATCATGCGATCGTCGGATGCTTGGCGATCGTGTTCGAGGCGGCGTTTTTGTGTAGGCATACGCGTCTAAAACAACAACAACAATAATAATAATAATAAAGTAATAACTACTAAGAATAACACCAATAGTACTACTACTATTCCTATTACTACTACTACTACTACTAATAATAATAATAATAATCATCATAATAATAATAATAACAACAGCAATAATAATACTAAAATAAAAACATTAATACAAAACAAACTAATATATCAAACTTAATTTCAACGAAAAAAATTCACAGATTCAACACGGTTTGGCATAAATTTCAATTGAAACCATATTTCTAGATTCAAATTTTTCAAAAGATCAACCTCTATAACTGTTTTATATCACTAAACCAAACACACAATTTAGAGAAAAAACTTTATACAAAATAAACTGATAAACAAAGGTCTGAACTCATCACACAGTCTCCCAAAATAATTTCATAACATCCTAAACCAACAAATTTCATACCTAAAAAATCTCCGCTTTTGACTTACAGATACCTAATCTCCATAAAATTTAAAATTACGATGGTATAGCGACTTACCCCTAGGATCCCCAAGAGGCAGTGCCTCGGCAACTAGCAAACGCTCTGTGCTATCATCGTCAACTCCACGACCAAGCCATCGATTACAAGGAAACCTAAAACAAGTCACACCAACAAAAGTATTCCAAATTGCAGCTGTTAATATTCAGGTGTTTTGAACCAGAGAATCAAACTTTATGAAATTTAGCACAATCTATTCTGGAATTATCTTACAACTGTGCGAAATTCGTCATTTCTTTAAATGTAGCATTTCATTGATTCGTTTGAAAATCTATCGCAACCTGGTGATAACCAAACGTCCCATTATTCTCCAACAACATCTTAGATATTCAAGCAACCAAAATATGTAATACATTCTGAAAATCTAAAATGTGGTATATAACAAGGTACAGACTTCATATCCATAAGGTTACGCTATACTCGCCGCGCGGTGCTGTACGTCACCGCCCGTCATGTCAAAAAATGACACGGCGCTAAATGGCGTTGCGCGACATTAAATCCTACAGCGCAAGTCAAATTGCTGGATAATTTCACACACACGCGACTTCACAATGGCTTACACTAACTACCCGAACACCAATAGTGTTTTAAAAATAGGGACTAACTTGTACATATGTCCAGTGATTTCGTTGCGTATCACCACATACTCCATGTACCATTTTGGCGTAATGCCAGAATTATCGTGCCCGATACGCACAGTTGACAAAACGCCAAGATTCCGATGCTAAAACAGTACAAATCGTTATTAGTAACGCAAATCGTTATTAGTAACGCTGTAACGCCTACCATACGTAACTTGGGCATGTTTTCAGGCTAATTCCAAACGCTAACAATTCACTGTCAACATCATTGTTCTAAATTAAAAAACCTGTCCTGTTAATGTTGGTCCAACTTTTAAATGTCATACCAGTATGATATTGTAATTAACCTTAGCAATGCAACGTCAGTTACAAATTAAACAACCAAAAATAAACCGCCGCAATTTCAAAACGCAAAAAAAGTAGAACGCTTGCCAAATAATACACAGGGTTACGTTTAATCTCAGTCAACTAATATTTTGGCGGCAAATACGGACCATAGCAGACCCCCAGAAGTAATGCTAACGAAATCCAGTTAACTCTAACAAAAAAAACCACATACAACGGAACTGATTTCTAATCGCACGTAAAGTAACAAAAAGCACATAATCTTACCTCAAACGTAAACTGCAGAGCACCTTTCGGTATTCTGATCACCGGTGTTTGCGCAATATGTCCGCCGACACGCAGCCAAACGTTCGCTGACGTCGTAGAACTGAATTTACCACCGGGCACAAACAACACTTGATACTGCATTTCTGAAATTCATTTTTTTACAAAATCAGTCATTGTTGAAAATGCAATACACGAATCACAAACCACAGCAGTTACGCGAACTGTCGCAGTTAAGGCATCCAATTCTGCTCAAACGATGAACAAATGAAATGCGCAGAAACCTGCTATCTAACGAACTCGAAACTCACTGTCTGGAATGTATTATCCACTCTTTAACAAGAGTATAACATAACCGGGAACATTCTGTGTAAAAACGAATGTACCCAGCGCGAGTTGCGTTTTCATCCGACCTCACCGTCATTTATGGGGGGGATGCTATGCACCAATTTTCAATATTACCTGCTACGCTAATTTTTACAGTTGTCGAATACCACGCAAAAATAAATATTAAGTTGCATACTCTTCTTCAAAGAGTTTATCATCGACTCTTGGTTTCATTAACTAACGGAACGTGCTATTATGCATTAGCTGTAAAATACAATTGGCAAACTGTTACTGATAGTACCGATTAAGGGTGGTGGCGTCAGGGCCCCCGGTCCTCTTTCGCTGCCCGCCGCAGTCAATGGGGCTACATTACGCTAACACTAACTTGTTCTCAGAAACGTATTGGTAAAACATCGATAATCAGCAGCTGTCAGTGATAAAATATGATACAGAAATTGTTCGCGTTCTTCTTCACAACGCAAAAACGCGTAACGTTTGTACATTGTTCTGAAGCAATTATAAAAATTAGATTTAATAACCGGAAAAAGCAAATTTCAAGGCCAAACCACTATTATACTGACACGACCTTACGGAGTAACTCAGATCCAAAATTTCATGATGACAGTTGTCCACATATCCTAAAGACATCGACAAACATCCACATTCAGTTGACATTTAAGATTTGACAAAAATGAATCAACAACTTTTGCAACATATCGCTAATACTGATGAGAGATGCTATACGCATTTGAGAATATGAGCCTATTATTTAACTAAAAACCACTCTTTATAAAAGCTTCTAATGTCTTATTTCAATTCCTACGCCGATTCCGGCAAAATTTATTTTCAGTTGATTCGTTAAAACGCGACAAAAATTACCTTAGTAACTCCTGATTCGACAGCAACGTTTTCAGATGTTTATGAAGCAATTTACGTTCCAGAGACAATCGCACAAACGCACGCGCATATCCGATATCTGTTTTGATTTCGGTCATCTTTAGCACGTTTCTGAAAAAATCATAAGCGATATATATCACATTACTAAATCAATAGTGGTACAGTGAATATAGTCAGTACTGAGCAAAGTGGTGAAGATTGGGCTAAGGCTATTTAAAAATGTTAAACATATAAGCCTGACTTTGTATGTTTAGTTTAGGTTTCAAATCGCGAATGAATATCGACTCCAAGACGTGCAGGGCAAAGTTTTCGATCGAACGTATCGGGCGTTTTTGAGAAGACGAAATAATTTCAAAATCGCCTATATCATAAGCATGACCTGTTGACGCGCAGTGATTTGAAATTGCTGATTTTAGTTTTGAACTAGAGGATGTACTTTGCAATGTATATATTATATCTATATAATATATATGCACCATCAATTAAATTAGGATCGGAACAGGTTTTAAATCCAAATTCGTACTGGAATCGGAATTGCGTATGTACCCTGCTCACAACCCTGACCTCAGTACAAAATTGAAATGAGTCTCACTTGAGATCATACGAAATCAACTGTGGTAACGGTCGTATACTCGCCAACGGATCCGAATGACTATGTCGCGGCAAAGATCCGGATCGTTTCGTTGGCGAGTCGTGAGCGACGGCGGCGTTCGCTCCTCCAGCGACGTCGCGCGATTTCGACCGCGAGTACTCGAGAGTCGCACTCGACGCCGCTGCCGTTAACCGATTTGGTGGCGACGCAAGGCGACTCAAAGTGCCGCCGATTGAACCAGGTACCGGAGGCGGCGTCCCAGAATGCGGTGGCAAGTGTGACCGGTCTGCGACCGTGGTGCCGCCAGCTGGCGATGGATTCCAACCGGGTGATAAATCTAAAAAAAACAAACCATACACATATATACATATATTCATATATACAAAACTGTCAACCGATACGTTTGTCATATGGAAAATTCTCAGCACAACGCTTATTGCGTAGCAAAATGGTTTCAAAATTCTAAACAAAACACGAATGTTTCTGAATATTTTAGTAGAGACTGTATTGTTTTTACAAAATTGACTTCTACGATTTGAAATCCGAAACGTTGACGACACTTGGATTTTGGTCAAAATGGAACGATGCGAAAAAATTAGAAACTGCTACAGTTACAAGGCTGTTTCGGTTGAAGGCAATGAACGAGCGCAGTACACTTACTTAAAATACCATAGAAAATCTATGAAATTTACTTCAATTTATCTCTATATCTCGTGTAAACTTCGTATAATAATTTAGACAATTTCAGTTCAATTTACATAGGTAATTGGTAATTTATTATCAACGACAGTGTTGGTAATTGGTTCAGTTGAATTAGACTCCATTTTCGTCGGCATGCATCTCTAAGTTTGAAATGAATCTATTCTAACGCGTACAACACCTCAATAGATCGTATAACAGCAACATTGAACGACCAGTTTTCAGACAACAGCATGCAACTTATTCATGGGGCGTCCGCAGAAATTTTCGGACGCCCCTACAATTGCAACTCTAGATTGTTTACTTTTGGACCGACTCAATTTGAGGGGCACCAGTCCAATATGGGGGGCACGCCCTCCCCCAATGCCCCCCGTGGGGACGGTCGTGTACTTATTTAGATTTTAATTACAATTAAGTGACTACGTGTAATTTCATTGGTTCAAATATTATTATTAATTTATTGTCCTGAAAATATTTTTCTCTTAAGCCCTATTCACACGTACAAGTTTTTGTTGCGAAAATTTGCAACAGCAACTTGCATTTGCAAGTTTTGTCCATAATCCCGTTCGAAAAACTTGCAGCTGCAAATAATTCATTAAACATCATAGCTATGAATTTAATTCACATGTGTGAATAATGACGAAAATTCACTAAATTTATCGCAGCCGCTTTCTCATTGGCTGATGATGAAAAAATGTAAGTTCTGCGTGCAATTTGCTGCTGCAAGTTCTTGCAGCAAAAACGTGCACATATGAATAGTGCTTAATTCGCAAATTCGAATGAAATTCTGTGCTGTGCAATTAGTATACGTCATGCTTGCATACAGTTAGAAGAAAAAAACCAAAAACAAATACTACTACTATTTGCAATTACTGTTGAAATCATGCAGAATATATTGCTATCGCGGCATGCAACCAGGGTGCAACCGGAATCCCAGGTCCGGCGCTTTTTTCACGTTCCGGTTCCGGTAAATTTTTTGCCGGAATTAAAAATTCCGATAGTGTTAAATTTTGGTCGTTTTTTTAAAAATTTGCTAATCTTTAAGAATCCTTTTTAAAGCTACTTGTTCAATTTGGGACGTTAGAAATAAAATGGATTTACGTAATTAGCATAGTATGCAAACCTTGACAATTACAGAAAATGAGTTATCGAAGGTAAAATTCGCTTCCACGAATAAGAAAAATCTAAAATACAGCAGATTAAGTCAATACCCTTCTTCGACAAAGGTTAATTCATCAATAATACAGTAAAAAAATAAAAATAAATTTTCGGTGGCATGTATTTTTCACTTTCCGGTTCCGGACCGATTCTAACAGTTACCTTTGAGCTGAGCAGGATATCATATTACAGTATACCACAAATTTAGACAACTTGACCAGTATTTTCAGCTATGTATAGCACCTACAATCACGACCCATATTCTCAAATGCGTATAGCAGTAAAGTTGCAACATTTAAAAATAAATACCCGACCCTATGAAGAAAACCCCGGACCCGGTCCCGGGATTTTTAAGAATGCAAACCTGGACCCGGATAATTGAACATAATCCTAATTTTTTAAAAATAGGAAAAAATTTCTGTCTCCACCTATAGGTATTCTAGCAGCTCAGTGTGTAAAATAGCAATGGGCAGTACGCAATGCGAAGCGAATTAATAACTTAAAATGAGACATGTCATGGTTCTCTTTGCATCCCGACCATTCCAATCATTCCGAATCAAGCATCCGAAATCGTGGGAGTGTTTTGTTTCTAATGTATTTCACACAGTTGGCGTTGGTTGTTCAACAACTTGATAACTTCTTTAACCTATTTAATTTAGGTACGGATACAGTTACTATTCAGACTGTAGTAGGTACGGGATGTTAAAATCACTAAGCTAATTTTATTCCGCGTATTTTGTCCGGGAACTTTTGTAATACACAGACCTGGAATGAATGGTATTCAAAATCCAGACCCATGAATTTTTTTGCGGAAACTCGAACCCGGACCAGGTAATTTTCGGCGAAAATACCCTGAAATACCTGTAATATCCTTAACGTGCATGCAACTCTATATAGCACTAGCAACAATGGTGTCGTGTACTGACTCTGCGATTTTGAGAATAGTAGCTACTGTAGTTTTCCGGTTTAAAAACCTATTGCTTGCGAATGATAGGTGCTACACACATTTGAGAATACGGCTCCTTGTCTATAATCTTATCCTAACCGCACTTATTAACGGTTCGCTTCAATCCACCTGCGTCCAGCCAGCCTATATGACCACCCCTCCGTCCTTGGATCAGTTGCTGTGTGCATTTTCGGAAAAGTATATGAGCGAATAGTCTTTACAAGTGTATAGCGCACTTAACTTACGTCAACAGTTGGATAACGATACTTTTATCGCAACCTGCGCTTAAAATTGCCATCTGCAACTTCCGCCCTCCACCCGGAAACTACGAATATTAGCGGCTTGTCCTGCGGGATGCAGGCCAAATTAATAAAGCTGGGCTACGAATACATTTGAATTTGTGTCGGACTCGACACTGACTGAGAATCGGATTTTCTACACTAAATTTTCAAATTTTGATGCAACTTAGGCAGAGTGCAACCGGAATTACTATTTACCGGAACCGGAATTTGAAAAAATAACCGGAAACGGAACCGGAAAATTAAAAATACATGCCAACCGAAAAATGCATTTTAAATTTCTTTTTGCAATATTATTGGCTCAATAATCCTTAGTTGGAGATAAGTATATATTCACTTTATCTGCTGTATTTTAGATTTTGATCAACCATGGAATCGAAATCTACCTTCGATGGTCTATTTTCGGCGATTGTCAATGTTTATGTACTATACGTATGAAATCTATTTAATGTTTAGTAAAATATCTTAATTTCCACCTTCCAAATTTTAACACCGGAGTTTTTAATTCTTGGTATCAATTTACCGGAACCGGAAGGTGAAAAAATGCCACAACCGGAATTCCGGTTCCACCGTGAACTTCGGCTTTGGACAAAGCTTAGTCTCTGACTTAGACGTAGGCATAAGTTTCCCAGTGAAGAACGTGTACAAAAGCCTAGGCATCGCTGGAGAGCAAACCGTTGCTTGAATCCACATTGCGCTGATAAAAAAACTATATGCTACAAATTAACCCACGCCTATATTCTCAAACGCGTATAGCACCTATTACCAGTTAGCGATAGGTTTTCAAACTGACGAACTCGTTCAGTTGCGTATCAAAAAGTGTAAACAGACGAAGGGCAGATCGGCCCATATAAAGATCAGGGGCGGAACGTTTTTCTGTGGGACTGCACTATAGAGTAAGCGTAGGCTTTAGACTAATTTTTTTGCTTGGCTTAGGCTTAAACTTAGGATTATGCGCATTCCTATGCTTAGGCTTCGGCTTAGGATTATGCGCATTCTCACGCTTAGGCTTAGGTTTAGGAATATGCTCATTCTTACGCTTATGCTTAAGCTAAGGCTTAGGCTTACGAATATGCTCTTACGAATATGCTTATAATACTGTTCCGCCCCAGTTCTACGCATTGGCCAGTAGATCAAATGCGAAAAGCATATTGAATTACGACCGGCACCATTCATTGGCACTAATGGTTACATGACATATTACCAACTGATAATAGGTGCAACACACACACATTTCAGAATATGAGCCATACTCGTAATATCAACGTGGCTCCCTCAGTATCAATAAAACAATCGCAAACACGAAACAAAGCAAAACTATAAAATACAACACAAAATACGAAATCTAACATCAAAATAAACAGTCCGGACTGGCTGTGTTACACTGGCATCGAAAACCAATCCCTGAGCGAGCAAAATTAACCAACCACAGGAATTTGCATTCGAATCGCACAATCTGATTGGCTCAATATCGTTTCCAGGCAACCAATTGAAAATGCCCGATGCAAAAGTTGTATCCAAGTTCGATTATCTTGACTTAATATATTGACTGGTGTAGCAAGAGTGAGGTCTTAATACTACAATTAGTGTTCGTCTAACTCATAGTTCGAGTCAGTCCTATAAAAATATACAACGAACACACAGTCAAACAAATTCGGTGTGTGTGTCCCCCTCGAAAGTCATCTGCCTCTTGAAATTTCCCAGGACTCTACCCGAAAGTACCATAGCGCGTCACTCTGCCCCCTTACCCCAAAATTTCCAGGACCCCCAAACTTTCCCGGAGCCTCCGCACCGAATACTTGACCGCCCGTCCCCCGAGAAAATCCTGACCACGCCCCTGCTCACGAATCCAATCTAAGATAAAGACTATCCGAAAGTACCATAGCCCGTCACCCCGCACCCCAAAATTTCCAGGACCCCCCAGGATACTGGACCACCAAGCTTCCCAGGAGCCTCCGCACCGGATACTGGACCGCCCATCCCCCGAGAAAATCCTGACCACGCCCCTGCTCACGAATCCAATCTAACATAAGGAGTCAACCGTGCCACTGAGCCACCGATATTCCGCCAAACATTAAACCAACCTATGATTTTTTAGAAACCTAACACCAAGTCTGTTGCTTCGCAGAACGCAGTTACTTCTGACCACGTTTCACGGTACAATTCGCTATCGGAGTGATCCATGTGCATTGTTACTATCAATTTATTAACCCCCCAAAACGCTCAGCATTCAGCTAACAAATTGACAGATATACTACCGGAACAGGAAGCGTACAAATGACCGGGAAACTCATACCGTGGCATACACAGGTTTACCCTGAAATGTTAGTAGCATCATATGAACCAAACCAAACCAAAAAAAAATTGTTAAGTAAACCAGCGTGAAATGTTATCAGCGAATGTAGTTTCCATCACCTCAACGAATTTGACTGCCTTACCCAACTTATCGAACAAAACAGCGCTTGCCGTTCGAAATATAAGTCGCTGCGTGCGTGGGACAATATCTTTTGGGATATTTTGTAGAAGTGCGAACGGCTGTTTATATATCAAACCTGAAAATTAGTCGATATGGTACAAATCAAAGTGTGCAACAATATCTAGCGATTGTACAACCTACATGCATACATATATACGTATATATCAGGGTGCAACCGGAATTACAATTTACCAGAACCGGAATTTGAAAATTTTACCGGAACCGGAAAGTGAAAAATGCATTTCACCAAAAATTTCATTTTAATCTTATTTTTTTGCACTATAAACGGAACCGGAAAATTAAAAATACATGTCACCGAAAAATACATTTTAATTTTGTTTTTGCAATATTATTGGCGCAATAACCCTTGGTTGGAGATAGGTATATATTCACTTTATCTGCTGTATTTTACGTAGATTTTCATAATCCTCGGAAGTGAAATCTACCTTCGATGGTTTGTTTTCGGCGATTGTCAATGTTTATATAGGTACTATACGAATAGAAATCTACTTAACTTTTATCGTCATTTTTAATAAAATATCTTAATTTCCGTCGACCAAAATTCAATACCGGAATTTTTAATTCCGGTAAACAACATTTACCGGAACCGGAATTCCGGTTGCACCCTGATATATATATATATATATATATATATATATATATATATATATATATATATATATATATATATATATATATATATCACAAAACGCTCAATACAATAAATACAAGTATCACAAACAATGACACAGCCACAAAACACACTGCATACGTGGCAGCAAACCTCAAGCAAAGTACTATCGAACATGGTACGTTTGGACGTAAGTCAATGTGAACTTATCTGTTAATTCCTGTAAAACATTCACTCTACGTAGTGGGTTCAAGCCCCAGCGAATTCGGAGCAAAATTTTCATGAAGGACTCTCTCTATAAACGGCATGGCATTTTGCTGGGGGGCGGCCGAAAATTCACCGGGGGGCCTTTCCTGGGGGCGGCAAAATTTTCGCCGGGGGGGGGACATGAAAATTTCGAAAAGTGCTGGGCCCCCCCGTCCCCCCCCCGCTGTGGAGAAGCCAGTTTCAATATTTGTTACGAAGCAGAAGCAGAGTAAATACGGCTGCGAAAGCATGGCGATAAAGCAGGATGCAGAGCGGAACTGGATTATACCGGACACGGAATCGGAACAGCAAATTTATACCGGAATCGGACCTACAAATTTTCTGACTTTACGTATAATTTGTATTCACAAGTATAATATTGATTTAGGGTGTCCGTTGGCCGGCATGAACAAATTGTCAATCGTATTTTGGCTCTGTAAAACTAAACTACAATCAATTATTGACAACTCAACTCATCGAAAACAATTTAATAGACAAATGATGCAGAATTTTTATACAACATATCACAACAAGTAGGTCTAAAATTAAAATGTGGAAATTCCGATTCCGATTGATTGTGCAATCGGAATTCTAATCGGAATAGAATAAATTGTTACGAATAACAAAATTTTTTATAAGTTCAAATTAATATACGTCCAAACTAACCTTTCAAATTACCAATAACAACTCTAGTAATACGCCGCATAACATTGTATGTATAACTAAATAATTGCAATTGCATAAATACTGCAGTATCTATATATACACAGCACAGGCGATGTTGCAAGCATAATATATATGTTTCCAACTATATCTTACACGTACGTTCAAATCGCCGTCTGAATACAGCCCACGCCATTGCTACAAGACAACGCAACAGCAAATTGAAAATTAAAAATTAAATTTAAACAAATCAACCGCGTCGTATTGAAATATTTTTTAAAATAACCTGCGGCTAGCAAACGCGGTGCCAAACGCATGGTGCGACCGGATCGCAAAAAACCGGATACCGGAACCGGATAGTGATGATTTTTACCGGAACCGGATGTTAACCGGATAGTGTGTTTTTTAAAATAAATCAATTTTTAGCACGTTAATGCGTCAGTAAATGTTAATTTATTTTTAGTAAATGGAATATTGCGTTTATATAAGGAGTGTGTCCTAATACTTGAAAATAATTGTTTGAAGCTGCAAATAATTGCGGTGTTTCGATAATAAAATCCGAATCGCTGCCTTAGCCATATGCAAAAAATACTGCTTTCAACCAATATACTGTATACTTACATGTAATGGGACTGAAAACATAACATCTCAACATAATTCGCACTAAATTGAGATTTACGAAATCATCACCGAAATCCGGTAGGTTTATACCAGATACCGGAACCGGATGCGAGTTTTTTGCCCGATAGTAAACAGAAGCCGGATATCCGGTAGCACCCTGGCCAAAAGGGGAGTGAGATATGTACAACAACACAACCAGCACCCCTCATCAAAATCGTGGCACCACGTCAACCATAGAATACAGCGCAACCGTTAGCCTGCTACACGAATACCCCCCATCGTCGCCATTACCAAGTCCAAATTTTTTTAGAATTTACTAATAAAATGAAACCCCCTTCACTGTGCTCTTAAATTCCATTCTCTATTTGTTACAATAACATACAAAATATGCCATTACAAAAACTGTTACACGGTGTACACAAGTTATTGCAGAATATGCATTAAGAAGTCGTGCTGAACCGATACTGTAAAATACCGTTATAGCGATCCCGACATTTTAGGATACCGATACCCACACGATACTGATATTTTTGTTAGACAATGTATATACATTATATATATATATATATATAAATATATATACATAAATATATATAAATATATATATATAAATATATATATATTCAATTCGCCTGGAAATGCAGTAAAATTAAGTGTCCGTATGCTACCAAAAATACCGATAACGATACCGATACCCTCATTTTACCTATTAATCGGTTCAACACTAATATTAAGTGCTAAAACAAGATGAAAATTACAAAACAGACTGTGCAGTGCCAACAACATTAAAGGAGTTCACACTTCACAAAAGATGCACCGATAAAACCGTTAGGACCGTGTGCGAAAAACAATTTTCAAAATCACGCAGCAACGGCAATTATTGTGACGTCATGTCTCTGCAAACCATCCAGTATTACAAAATATTATTTTGGACACAATTTCAAACCAAAAGCACAAACTAACTTACTTGGCCCCAAAAAGTTCGGATTCAAATTTGGTTTCGCTGGATCGGTACATTTTTCGGCTTCTTGATGCGCGAGTAAATGCGTCCAAATGTGTGATTTGCCCTAAAACACCACAGAACACAAACTGGTTGCAATATTTTGCGGTACGAACATCTTATAGCAATGCCGTATGCTAGAGATGTCCCGGGGCCATACGGTTCCGTGGACGAAAGCAGAAAAACATTTACATATCTACCCGAATGCCAAATGAAAAAGATTTAAAACGGCTTCGCCACATAGCAAAACATTGCTGCTGCGCAAACTTCTTTTTAAAAACTACAACAGCACTGCAGTGTATTTTGCTGGTTCAGACCCCGGTAAAAATCCTGGCCCCGGGACATTTCTACCGTATACCTACAGTTTGCTGTCGTGTCGCAGCTGTCAGTTTAACTTCTAGATCTATTCCGTTTCCCAGGGACAAAGCAACGTTGATCTTTTGTTTACGTAGAATAATAAGCACTAAAAATAGCTGGAATTTGCGTTTCCCGATTATATTCTAATACGAAACAGTGTTGTTTTACACTTTAACTCACACCAATAACACAAAAACTGATTGAAAACCCAGGCATTTTGCTTCTTTTGATATTCAACGAATCCGCTACTGTACCTGTTTTTTGTTCAATCCATGCGACCAAACCCGCTCCAAAAGGTCACAAAAACTAGCGACGAGCGTATTTTCATCAACTCCAGCAATCGATAAATCTGAATGTCCAAGCGCTACTGCTTCGCGGCCCATTTTCTCAACCAACATTCGCTTTGTCTACAAAACGCATACCATTCTATATTCAGTGACTATATTCTAAAATGTGACCAGCGACTAGAGTGGCACCGAACAAATGATTTCAATGATCCCGAAGCTGAACCAGTTGCCATTTTACCGGATCCGAATCTGAACCAGTTGCCATTTTATCGGATCCGAATCTGAACCAGTTGCCATTTTACCGGATCCGAATTTGAACCAGTTGCCATTTTACTATTTGTAAAAATTAAATTCAAAATCCCACTATTTTAATTCGGTATAGACTGTACTAATGCGTAAAACTCAAAATCTGCAGACGCCGGGGGCGCGCCGGCGACCCCTCAGTATAAGAGTTGGCGGGGGGGTGCGCCGTCCGGCCAAAGTTCCGCACTCTCTTTTCCCCTTTTGCGCACATTTTTCCGCTAAACCAGACAAACTCCAGTTTCGGTTTTCGAAATAATTCCAATAAATCTCTTAATCTGTCGAAGTAGCCACTATATTTCAGCTTAAATTTATTTCAAGCAGCTACTCGATCCTTTCTTAAATAGTCGCTCACCACTGTACCGGTTCCGGTATCTTTGCGTATCTGATTACGGCATTAGACGCAGTAGTTTTAGCCGAATATTGTCCTGAATAATCCTATCGACAATTTCGTGTTTGAAAGATTAAAATTTAAATTCTCTTACGAACATTTTTAGTTTCGAACAAAAATCAATGCATGTAATTTCTTTAAAATTGGTATTTGCTAGTACGTTGTTTAAAGACAAATCTTGCTGGAAAGCCGGATGCAGCAACAGTTTTTAGTTCTGTTACAGTGCGTTGAAACTTCTTAATTTTTCGGCCAACAGTTATTTTTCTGCATGCGGTGATGTTGGCATAATTCTGACTTTCCAACCACAGTTCCGTTTCCCGTTGGTCAAACTCGCGCTTGCACCTTTGCTCCAGTTGACTTACCTTAGCTTTCGTCTCACGCAGCAACTGATCAACAAATTTCCAATTTGTTTGCGCAATTTGTGCAGGCGTCAAATCAATATCGATTCCTGGGTGATAACTTGACCGATATGCTTTGTTTGTGTCAACACTGCCAGACGTAGTTAACGCAAGATATTTCTGAAACAAAACACCAATAAACATCAGTATAAATAAAAAATCCACAACAAAATACAGCACTACTTGGCCGCTTGGTAGGTCCATTTCGGATGTTAAGTAAAAGAAATTTATCGGACATACAAAACCGCCAGAATCAAAAATACAAAACTTATGCAAATACCGGATTAAGTCAAAATCAGACTTCAGTTATGTCTCTGATAACCAGTCATTTATAACCGCTAAACAATAAACAGTTGGAAGCACACAGAGGGTACATAATTCCGAGCCCCTGATCTTTTTGCATCTTTATCAACCTTGCATCAGCTCTGCAATGTTCGTAAATGCCGTCAGCTGTTGTAAGTTTCCTTAACGAATAACTCGGCATATCGTGTAAACCATTAGAACTCTTAAACCTACTATGCGGCAAATCCTAAGTGCCTGCAGTAGGAACGCACACGAAACACAAGCAAACTGTACCACACATTTCGGCATCACGGCTCAATAAGAACGAGCAACAAGCGATAGAATACACATAGGAATAGCTCAGAAGTTATCTACTACTTGGCTTCAGCGGTAGGTAACCGATTTCAGATTTTCAGGTACCGGTTCAGCAGTAAATTTTCAACTGCTCAGCAATAATTACGACCTATAGCAGCTATTTTTAGATTTAGAATACCATCCCTGAATTCATCTTAACCCAGCTACAACGAAAATCTACGCCAAACGGCACCGCAGCGAACGCAGAATGATTAAGGATGGCGTTTAATGTTATCCGGCACCGCCGTTCATCGTCCGTCACCGTATGGTATCGCACGCGCCCGTCAGTATAATCTAGCCATTGGGCTATTACACAAACATTTAAGTACTACGATAGAAAAAAATACAGCAGTAGCGATAGTTGCCACGCAACACAATAACACCTATCACGTCGTCGACACAATAACTTTGTGAATCGTCCCACACAAAAAATCAAATATCTTGCCATTCTACTGTTATCCACTGTTAATCTGTTAATTCAAAGATAACTTCTAAATCGCCATAGCTTTACAAAATCTAATTACTTTTTTGACTTAGGAAACTTCACTCCGGAAATCACAATAAATTGTCTGTCATAATCACATACACATAGTCTCAGTCTTAGGGTAGCGTCGATACTTTTGATGACGTCCGGTAACGTGCGTCACCGAATAGTATCGCACGCGAATTACGCACGTATGATGTTGTATGGTGACAAACGGTGACACACGACGCCGGATGACGCCTCACGACAAGTATAGCGAATAGCGCCACCCTTAGTATCAACTTTGGTTACTTTAACCATCGCTTCTTTAATGACAAATAGTCATAGCGCCGACTTAAAGTTAAAGATACACAACCTTTTTTATGAACGCATGTTTAGGAAGGGGCCAGGCCAATGTTGCATACTGCCAGGATAGCAACAATTAGTGTCAGCTGAAGCTTACTCTACGAACGACAGATCGAAAGCTAAACCTAAATCTAAGCATAAACATTCGTCTCAAACCTAAACCTAGTTTACCGCTGTTTGGCCCGAAAATAAAACGATAAATAAGTTGCCATTGCTCACAAAATGATTGTAAAAAAACAACGGCGCATAAACCGCGTCGGCAAGCAACACAGCTGTAAAGCGAAATCAAACAGTAAAATATTTCAGTGTCTTACCAACCACCGTGCATTTTTGTTCGACTCATCAGAACACGACTGAATTAATCAGTAAATTTCAATTAAAATTTAAAATTGTTACCGTACAAGTAATGTGCGATAAACTAAACTTGTAACATTTTTAAAGTTTGCGCAGATCCAGTCTAAACGAATCCCTTGCAATCAGCTTGAAAACTACAAAACCATCTAGTAAAAAAGAGATAACATCAACAAATTTTTAAATTTTTTAACCAATTTTCAGTTGCTCAGAAATATTTCCGGTTTGTAAATTGTAACTCAGATATTTAACACGAAATTGAATCATTTTGAATTCTTTATGACAAACCGTGGTCATTTGATTGAAGCAAGCCCTATTGGTAATTGGTAATTATGGTTTATGTCTGGAATATATCCAAAGTTAAGTACACCCTATCGCTGACTTACTTCACTTCGTTCTATTTCTTTTTGACGCGTGTGTCGATGTCTTTGACGCCAAGGGCTTTTCTGTGTGCTGAAATAAATTACACAACCAAAACTGGCACAAAACACGCAGCTTAATTATGGTTTTGACAAACCGAAGCGCGTATATCGAGCCACGCGTGCAGACATTGACGCTGGGACATTTTTTTAGATTAAATTAAACTAAACAATACACTCTGCAGAGATTCCAAACGCCCACAACTTGCCATTAAGTTTTCAATCAACTGAACATTTTGAGAAGCGGAAGAAATATAAATATCTTATTAATGAGCAGATGTCTTACTTATCAGCGGACGCATTCAATACGCTGCCATCCAACTCGGGGAAAATTCCCATAACGTGTTCGCGGTCCTCGGAAGGCGTAAATCCTTCGATTGGGTGGGGTGCAGGCACCACGTAGTCTAAGCTCTCTTCACGTTTCGATATCATTTCTTCTAAAGACAACTATCACACATAGTAATCATCATTATCATACTACAATTGAAATGATTATATACAACACACGTGTGCGGTGTGACTTATTAAAAATACCGAAGGAAGGTACGACGAGATCCGGCATGTGCCGGTTACCAGAACCAGACACTAAAATCATCAAGAATCATCCTGCAAACTTGTAATATTTGAACAAGGTGGTCAATTTTTTGCTTTATCAAAGCCGAATATACGCATCCATTAAAATTCCAGTAATGCGCCGTTCACAATAATATTGTCAACGGTGCCACAAAATATGCCATAGCCCAAGGCTATCAAGACGTCATTTTCAAAATGACCTCGTGATAGCCTTGGGCTATAAGCGAAATCGCTTATAGCTCAGGGCTATCACGTGTCAGCCCCGTCCTCGAAACTTGTGATAGCCCTGAGCTATCACAAAATTTCCTCTTCTATATATATTTATATTCATAACACACATATGTTTATGTGTGTTATGAAACTTGATTACAACAAATTTAATTTAAAAATTTTAATCCTCTGCCCTGCACGCTAGCTCAGCGCTATGAGGAGTTTTGTGGCAAACCTCAAATTTTGAAACACTGAGTAGACTTGGGAAAATTTTCACGCTTTTGAACAGACTTAGAAAAATTTTCAGGCGTAAGGGTGTCTAGAAATATTTTGAACAGGCTATGCAGGCGTTTAAAGGGCGTTAAGGGCGTTTTAAGGGTTGTCTACAAATATTTTCAGGCGTTTTAAAGGGTGTCTAGAGAATAAGCTTAAGGCGTTTGGGTGTCTACAAAGTTTGTTTAAAATATCTTAGCAGTAAAACTGACCTATATATTTCATATCTTTAGCAGTAAAACTAGCTGACCGGCCAACTGACCTAGCAGTAAAATTATATGCTGTGGTAGGGTAGACTTATAAATGGCCTATATCTTTCAAACCATAAAATTTTCCATCTTCCTCAACATTTTGAAAATCGAACGGTGCTACAAAAGTTGCCCTAGGTCAGGGCTAAAACGAATATTTGAAAATTTTACAATATGTAACTTGATAGGTTTGTGTGTTGTTTGTGTGTTAATTTGCGTTGTGTGCGTTTGTATTGTGTTTGTTATGTGGTGTGTGTGGCTAAATTCGAGGAGGTTTGTGATAGCTCAGGGCTATCACGAGTTTCGAGGACGGGGCTGACACGTGATAGCCTTGGGCTATGGCATAATTTGTGGCACCGTTGACAAAATTATTGTGAACAGCGCATAACCTTAGTACTCAAAAAGTTTTCCACTTGACAATAATACCGCCAAGTTCTACACCTAATCCCGTATTTCATCGCCTGGTGAAAAGTTAATTACTAATAATTGGCGTTAACTCACTCGGTTGCAAGTTACATTAACTATCCCCGACTGGCAACTGATGCGCTGCGCCACTAAGAAAATAGGCCGGCACAATATTGCTAGCGACAAATACCTGTCTGTGAGAAAGGCGGCGTAGCTTCATAGGTCGGCGTTCGCACCATAGCGTCTCCGAATCGATCCTTTAGCTCTTTGATACGTTGTTCGAACAGCTACAACAAATACAAAAAGTCATCTTAATTTCGAGCTAAACGTCGCAAGCAAACATTGGTCAAAACAGATTCCATCACGACCCGAATGCAGTAAAACACTTTGGTAGATCTTATCAAAATTTCGCCTTTATTCGTGGAACCGTAAAACGTAAGATAATCCTGGTATTTTTACTGCACTAATTCAGCGTATATCTTGACATTAGCTAGTGTTGCCGTTCGTTTGTTTAAAAACCTATCGCCAACTAACAACAGATGCGACATACAATACAGAATACACCTTATAAACAACTCTAAACATAACCATCATCCCCACACCACTCGTTCTCAACTCACCACTAAATCCCGATCAGGAGGATCCCATTGTGACAAAATTTTGTTATCAATAAACGACGTAAACATTTGAGTTTCGAGAAATGCCGTCAAAAACGGTAAATGCCCTGCCGGCTGATCGGACAAAAACGATGCTTTGTCAAAATTTTGCATCAATTCCCGATCAGTTGCCCAGGCTTCACGAGACGGATACGACCCGATGATAAAATGTTCATAAGCGAACATCAAATGCGTAAAACGATTGAGAAAAACTTCTCGAATGGCGTTATTTAGTTTTGCAGTCCAAAAATAATTTCGACACGAAGGTGACGTTTGAAATGCGGTGCTTGATTCAAGGTCAGAGTGAATTTTGTCTAAGCCGATATCGACACCTTGATAACATTATAAAACAATACTTAATGCATAGTTAACGAAATTGAGCAAACAATTGTCGAAACGATGTCCTAAGTGTTCCAGGTTTTAAAATTAAACTTGTGTACTGTTTAATACAAGACAAAATGGCCGCAAACCATGAAACACAAAGAGATAAAACTAATTCCGGTCGCAATCAGTTTTTTGCTGTTGCGGATTAGTTACGTGTTTTGTTTACAAAAAATTTTATGAACAAATTTAGCTGGAACTATGTCCTACGCACCTCGGACGTTCCTCTTTTATTAACATTGAAATTGTTCTACAGTTCTTTAAATTGTTGTATTTTTATTTAACACTCTTTAGCGTAATTCAAAACTTCTCACCAACCGAGACATCCTTATATTAATATTAAAAGTCCTACGCATAACACAGAATCTTCATAGCGAAATTTGATACCATCCTAACAATACCATATTTCCGTACTGGAACCGGATTCCCTGCTCAAAATACGCAAAGCAATTACCCGCATTTCTAGCAATCGCAGCCACCCGGGCAACAGACTCGCTTTGTTGAAGAAGATTATTAATCGGTAACGGTGGCAACTGAGACCTCCGATTGTGTCCAGGATGACATAACGTATTACTGGCGACTTGATTTTGGCCCGAATTCAATTGTTGTTGTTGTTTTTGTTGTAGTTGATAATTACCAGACGCAGCGTTATCAGTAGTATCGCACCCAACAGTACCTGCCTGAGTGTCCGTTAATTGCGTAAATGTATAACGATTTGCAGTATTATCATTATTATTAATATAGTCATATGAATCAGTTGTCTGCAAATTGGACGCCGTATTCTGCAACAATAAAGCTAATGTCAATATTTTCAAAATTTAGCATGTATTCATTGGTTCTTAACTAAGACACTAATCATCATTGATTGATTGATTGATTGATTGATTGATTGATTGATTGATTCATTCATTCATTCATTCATTAATACCTAAAACTCAAGTCATTCGTAAAGCAGCACTTTGCTAATGCAAAGATTTATACGCTAACTTCCATTCATTCAATAACAAACTAATTCTTCGTGCATTAAACTCAAACTTCAATAACTGAATCATTCACAATTAAAGTATAACTGAATTCATAACACAAGTCTACTTACCTGACCACCTGACGTTGTATCCGCAACAACGTTGCTCGTCTCAGTTGCCAGCGATAGCATTTCAGCGCGATATTTTGTGACCACAAGCAAAATTTCTTGCGTCAATGCCGCTCTGTCAGGAAGTGCCGGAATGTCTTCAGGCAACTCAATACGACGCGTTTCAAGATTCACCAGACAAATATTTGTCTGAAACAATAAAAACACAACACTATACTAAAGTAATACAGCCTATGCTTACATTAATTGCAGTTTAGCGCAATAACATTTCGCATCTAAAAGTAACACAATCATAATATTATACATAGTAGCAATTTAACGATGAAATAACCTCCTTCAACTCAGCACAAACCTGAAGACCTTCTTCGGGCAAGCGATCTTCATAATGTAGTCCCATGATAAACGGAACCGGGGCCTCCAAAAATGCTCCCTGAGCATATGGAAGAATGGGGGCATAAACGTGAGGCCAGTGAAACGGAAACAACAGAGCGCATAGCGATTCTGATAATAACATTAAATGTTGCAGCACTGAAACACAAAATAACGTACATTTTCAATGGATAAAATTTCGTATGTATATGGTGTGACTTCAAGACCTCCTATTTTCCTAGTATGCAACTGTGCAATAAGTTCACTAATACAGCTGGCAAACAACAGACATGGCTATTCAGTACGTACAAAGCTTAAAAAATTCTGTTTTGCAAATTATTCATGGTTACGGCCGTGTTAAGAACTACGGTCCACCGACACATAAGTATTCAAAAGGAAAAGTAAAAACCCAACATTCAAATGAATGGCAACAATAACAAATAAGACTGCCTGACATGCTTCATTGCATTCTCGTGCTATTTAATCTCTTCCCTCACCCGACTAGCACTTACCTTTTGAACAAATCAGAACCTGGCGTTCGAGCAGGACGCAAGTGTAAATTTTCAAAAAATCATCAACATCAATCAATTCAAACACATTGCTCAACGAATAATCAAAAAAAGGAAGCTCAGTAGCACCTGAAACAGCCAATTAAAATGACAATAAACAAACACACATATGCGCGTAAGCACATGTACGCAGTAGATATGTCCCTAGGCAATCCTCAACGGAGCCAAGTGGAACCAATACGACGTGACATTGGCAAACTCTTTCCATGGCCCCAGTACCACGGCCAGGTCCCAGCATCGCATTAAATACTAAGACATATTGGACATCAAAGAATTGCGCATAAAGATAAAAATTAGGTAATTATCATAGAAACATTACACTTGCCACTCTGAAACTGATATATTGATTTAGCACATCGCATACTAATTTCATATAATAATACTCGAATGTAAAATGTATAAAATGTATGAACGCTGAAAATTTAGTTCCAATTCCGATTCTGGCATAAATATCCTGTTCCGCTTCCAGTATAATTAAGTACCGCTTTGCATCCTGCAAAGACTTCTATACTTTCTCATCTTACCAGGTCTTTGACACACAACATCCGAACCATCTAGAGTCAATTTGACACTGCGGCCAGGAGGCGGCATTGGAATTTCGTGCAACAGCCAGTAAACGTACGATTCTAACGGCAACTCTGGTCCAGAAGCGCAATTGATATATCTGAAAATTAACTTACAAAAACTGTGGGCTGGAAGTTTGAATCAAACATTTGCGACTGAGACTACTGGGATTGGAAGTGAGATCTATACTGTTGTCCTGAAATTTAGAGAGGAGGACGTATCAAAGCTAGCGACACATTTCGGCATTTTATTCCAAAAAACTTGAAACGGCACAGCGGTTTCAAAAGCTATCATGTTATGTTCCTGGCATTAAAAAGTAAAGCAATATTCGGTTTATCTATATCTTAGACGGGACACGAATGTACAGAAAAAATTAAATAAATAATTAAAAATCTCAAACCCATTCGTTAACCAAAAATTAAAACGTCGCTAACTTGTACAGCGTGCTCAAACCCCTTCGATAACCAAAAATTAAAGCGTCGCTAACTTGTACAGCGTGCTCAAAATGCGTTCAAGGGCGGAAACAACTGGCAGCGGCGATATGACTCCAATTGCTTTTGTGACGTATAGTCTGTCTTTGCTCTGTTCGTACAGTGCCGTGCGCCTATTTTTCTTTGCCAGTTTTCCCACCAGAACGGTAACGTGTGCGATGAACCGGTTTTCAAATGTCTACAATTATTAGAAATTCTCAAAATATTCATGTAACATTTATCTCCATTTGGTTAAAAACTTATTTCAACTAAATTTATGCTGATTTTCCACCACTCCGGTCATAAATACGTTACAAGAATACCCCACTCGCAACCGGAATCCAGTTAAATTTATTTACCTAATTCGATGAACAAGCAAAACCCATTACCAATTCCATAATTAACAACAGTTCGAGTATGTTTTGCATAGCGTAAAAACGAACCGTGCAATTTGATTATTAATTATGTAGTAAAAACAACAAAATGTAGTTACCCATTTGGAGCGGTGTTGCCGTCCAAATTATGTTGTTTATTTCTTCGTCTATGTCTGGGCGATTCTGCGACAGCAGAATCGCCAGACTAGTTGAGACGAAGAAATAGAACAACGCATTAAACAGCAACACCCCTCCAATAGTTACTACACCATCATAATCGAATTGCACGTTTCGTTTTTTTACGCTATGCAAAACATTACTCGAACTGTTGTTTTTTAACTATGGAATTGTGTAAATGGGTTTTGCTTGTTTCATCGAATTAGGTAAATAAATTTAACTGGATTCCGTTGCCAAGTGGGGTTACTTATTAACGTATTTATGACCGGAGTGGTGGAAAATCAGTAAATTTAGTTGAAATAAGTTTTTTAACCAAATGAAGAAGATAAATGTTTTACATGAAATGTTGAGAATTTATAATAATTGTAGACATTTCGATCATTTCATGCCGCCAGCACGTTACCGTCTCGTGGGATCAGATGGGCGCGCGGCCCCACTCCTACGAACAGAGCAAAGACAGAGCTGCTGAGTTCACAAAAAAGCAATTGGAGTCGTGTCGGCCATCCCTCTTCCGCCCTTGAACATTTTTGAGCACGGTGTTACAGTTAGCGACGCTTTAATTTTTGGTTGGAGGATTTTGGGGCGCGCTCTACAAAGTTAGCGACGCTTAATTTTTGGTATCGAAGGGGTTTGAGATTTTTAATTATTTAGTTATTTTGTTCTGTTCATTCGTGTCCCGTCTCAGAGATGCGAATAAACCGAAATCCTTCCTTTTTTAATGCCAGGAACAGAACATGATAGCTTTTGAAACCGCTGTGCGTTTCGTTTTTTGGAATAAAATGCGAAATGTGGTGCGCTGAACGCAATACGTCCTCCTCTCAATTTCCAGACAACGACTTCACTTCCAATCCCCAGTAGGGTACGGTCGCAATCCTCGAACTTCCAGCCCACAGTTTTTGTAAGTTAATTTTCAGATCTATCGATCAGCTATAAAAGCCCAGAGTTCGTTTAGAATCGGTACGTTTACTGGCTGTTGCACGAAAAATTTCGCCTCCTGGCCGCAGTGTCAAATTGACTCTAGATGGATGTTGTGTGTCCAAAGACCTGGTAAGATGAGAAAAGTATAGAAGTTCTTGCAGGAATTTTTAAACAGTACTTAATTACTGGAAGCGGAACAGTTTATGCCAGGAATCGGAATTGGAACTAAATTTTCAGCGTTCATACATTTTATACATTTTACATTCAAGTATTATTATATGAAATTGGTATGCGAAATTTTCTGCTAAATCGGTATCAGTTTCAGAGTGGCAAGTGTGATGTTTCTATGATAATTACCTAATTTTTATCTTTATGCGCAATTCTTTGATGTCCAATATGTCTTAGTATTTAATGGATCTGGGACCTGGCCGGTACTGGGGCCATGGAGGTTGCCGATGTCACGTCGTATTGGTTCCACTTGCTCATTTGAGGTGTAGGGACATCTCTATTGCGTACATGTGCTTACGCGCATATATATATTTGTTTATTGTCATTTTTAAATTTTTCAGGTGCTACTGAGCTTCCTTTTTTTGATTATTCGTTGAGGTGTTTGGTAAAAATGTTGATGATTTTTTGAAAATTTACACTTTGCGCCCTGCTTCGAACCCCCAGGTTCTAAATTTCAAAAGGTAGGTGCTACAGGTGGGGGAAGAGGGCGGAGAAAATGCAATGAACCGCTAGGGCTCTTATTATTGTTGTGCATTTGAATGTGATTTTTTTTTATTTTGAATACTTATGTGTCGTGGTAGTAAGTTCTTAACACGGCATTAACCAGTGGAAATGAGATTTGCAAAACAGAATTTTTTAAGCTCTCATTACTGAATGGCCCCCCCATCTCTTTCCCGGCTGTAATTAGTGAACTTATTGCACAGTTGCATATCCAGGAAAATAGGAAATTTATATACATACGAAATTTTGAAAAGTGTACGTTATTTTGTGTTTCGTGTGCTCCGTTATTTAGTTATCAGAATCGGCTATGCGCTCTGTGTTTGGCCTAGCATTTTCTACAATTTCCATATGCTCAGAGACGGTTTGGAGGCCCCGGTTCCGTTTATCATGGGACTACCGTATGAAGATCGCTTGCCCGAAGAAGGTCTTCAGGTTTGTGCTAGTTAAAGGTTGTTCATCGTACAATCCTACTATGTATAATATTATAACATTGTGTTATTGCGCTAAACTGCAAATGTAGTAGGCTGTATTACTTTAGTATGATGTTGCTGTGTTTTTATGTTTCAGACAAATATTGTCTGGTGAATCTTGGAGCGCGTCGTATTGAGTTGCCTGAAGACATTCGGCACTTCCTGACGAGAGCGGCATTGACGCAAGAAGAGTTGCTTGTGGCTCGCGCGCTAAATATCTCTCGCTGGCAGCCAAGACGACAACGTATTTGAATACAACGTCGCCTTATATTATGAATTCGTTGTACTTTAATTGTATGATTCAGTTATTAAAGTTTGGTTTTAATGCACGAAGAATTAGTTTGTTATTGAATGAATGAAAAAGTTAGCGTATAAATTTTGCATTAGCAAAGTGCAGTCTTATGACTCATTTTTAGGTATTAATGAATGAATGAATGAATGAATCAATCAATCAATCTATCAATCAATCAGCCAATCAATCAATGATGATTAGTGTATTCATTCAAAATGGAATCATGCTGATTAAAAATATTGACATTAGTTTTATTGTTGCGGAATACAGCGTCCGATTTGCAGACTATATTAATAATAATGATACAATGACATACGCATTAACGGACACTCAGGCAGGTGGTGTCGAATAAGCGCTGCGTATCATAATTATCAAGAGCTCAACGAACGACGACCAACAATCAATCAGCCGAAAATAAATCACCCCGTAATACGTATGTAACAAACACGATGGAGTACTCGTTGCACCGTTGATTCGTGGTACTTTGTTGGAGCGGAGCGCAATCGTGTAGAAATGCGGGTAATTGCTTTGCGTCTCCATGTTGTTAAAATGTGCAAATTTCGTGGTACTGTGTTGCGTCAGACTTTTTAGTGTAATATAAATATTATCGGTAATAAAAAAAGTTTTGAATTACGTAAAAATGTTAAATAAAAATACAACAATTTAAGGAGAAGGAGCCCTGCAACATTCAAATGTAATAAAAGAGGAACATTCCCGAGGTGCATAGGACATAGTTTCAGCTGACTTTGTTCATAAAATTTTTTGTGACAAAACGCGTAACTAACAGCAAAAAACTGATTGGCGGAATTAGTTATTTGTGTTTCAGTTTGCGGCAGTTTATACTATAAACAGTAAGATTAATTTTTTAAAACCTGGAACACTTTCAGACATCGTTTAGCAATCTTTTGCTCAATTTCGTTAACTATGCATTAAGTATTGTTTTATAATGTTATAAAGTGTCGATATAGGCTGACAAAAGCAAATCAAGCACCGCATTCAAACGTCACCTTCGTGTGCTTTGAAAACTGCAAAACTGAAATACAACGCCATTCGAGAAGTTTTCTCATCGTTTTACGCATTTGATGTTCGCTTATGAACATTTTTACATCGGGTCGTATCCGTCTCGTGAAGCCTAAAAAAATCGGGAATTGAATTTTGACAAAGCATCGTTTATTCGATCAGCCGGCAGGTTGTTTGACGGCATTTCTCAAAACTCGGTCGTTTATTGACAACAATTTTTGTCACAATGGTTCCCTCATCGGGGATTTTAGTGGTGAGTTGAGAACGAGTGGTGTGGGGATAATCGTTGTGTTTAGAGTTGTTTATAAGGTGTACTATATTATTGTATGCGCCATATTATTTTGTTAGTTGGCGATAGGTTTTTAAACGGCAACACTAGTTAATGTCAAGATATACGCTGAATTAGGGTGGGGTAAAAATTGCCCAGATTTATCTTACGTTTTACGGTTCCACAAATAGAGGCGAAATTTTGATAAGATCTACCGAGATGTTTTACTGCATTCAGGTAATGGAGGTTTGGTTTGGCAGATGTTTGCTTCGACGTTTAGCTCGAAATTAAGATAGTTTGTATTTGTTGTGACTGTTCGAACAACGTATCAAAGAGCTAAAGGATCGATTCGGAGCGCTATGGTGCGGAGCGCGACCTCATGTTACGCCGCTCTGGCCGGGCGAGGTATTTGTCGCTAGCAATATTGTGGCCTAACTATTCAGTGGCGCGGCGCGTCGTGGTGCAGTCGGGATAACTAATATTAACTACAACATAAGTTAACGCCAATTATAGTAGTAGGCAGAGTGAAATACGGGATTAGGTGTAGAACTTGGCGGTATTATTGTCAAGTGGAAACTTTGAGTACTAAGGTTATGCGCTGTTCACAATAATTTTTGTCAACGGGGTGCCACAAAGTATGCCATAGCCCCAAGGCCCCGTCCCCTCGAAACTGCGTAGTAGCCCTGAGGTCGCGAGATTCCATCTCCTGATTTCACCGCACGCGCCGCCGTGGGACGCGGCACGAGACGCAAATTAACACACAAACAACACACAAACCTATAAGTTTACCATATTTTGTAAAATTTTCAAATACTCGTTTTAGCCCTGACCTAGGGGGACAAACTAGTGGCGCACCGTTCGATTTTCAAAATTTTGAGAATAGAAAGAAAATTTTATGGTTTGAAAAATTTATTCCACATATAATTCTACCTACCACAACATAAGATTTTACTGCTAGGTCAGTTGGCCGGTCCGCCTAGTTTTACTAGCTAAAGATATGAAATATATAGGTAAGTTTTACTGGTAAGATATTTTAAACGAACTTTGGAACGCCTTAATTTGTCTAGACACCCTTAAACGCCTGAAAAATATTTGTAGACAACCCTTAAAACGCCTTGACCCCCTTTTAAACGCCTGCATAGCCTGTTCGAAAATATTTTCTAGACACCCTTACGCCTGAAAATTTTTGAGTCTGTTCAAAAACATGAAAATTTTTTCCAAGCTAATTGTTTCAAAAAGTTGAGAGTTTGGCAAAACTATACATAGACTAGTAGGAAGTAAAATTTTAAATTTAATTATCTTTGTAATCAACGTTTCATAACACACATAAAACATATGTGTTATGAATATAAATATATATAGAAGAGGAAGATTTTTGTGATAGCTCAGGGGCTATCACGAGGTTTCGAAAGGCGGGGCTGACACGCAATAGCCCTGAGCTATAAGCGATTTCAGCTTATAAGCCCAAGGCTATCACGAGGTCATTTTTGAAAATGGTACTGGGATAACCTAAACTATGGTATTTATAGGCACCGTTAACAATATTTATTGTGAACGAGCCGCATTACTGGAATTTTAACGGATGCGTATATTCGGCTTTGATAAAGCGAAATTCGCATTTGTTCAAATATTACAAGTTTGCAGGATGATTCTTGATGATTTTAGTGTCTAGTTTCTGGTAACCGGCACATGCCGGATCTCGTCGTACCCTTCCTTCGGTATTAATAGTAGCAGCCGCACACGTGTGTTGTATATAGTCGTTTTTTTCAAATTGTAGTATAATAATGATGATTACTATGTGTAATAATATGATATCGAAACGTAGAGAGCTTAGACTACGTGGGCTGCACCGCCGATCGAAGGATTTACGCCTTCGACCGCGAACACCGTAAAATGACAAGTAAATGGCATATCGAATGCGTCGCTGATGTCTGTCATTGATGCAGATATATATTTCTTCCGCTTCTCAAAATGTTCAGTTGATTGGAACTTAATGGCAAGTTGTGGGCGTTTGCAAAATCTCTGCAGTATTATTGTTTCATTTTAATTTAATCTAAAAAAATGTCCCGCGAGTGTCTGCACGCGTGGCTCGATCTGCGCGCTCGCTTGTCAAAACCGTGAGGTGAGCTGCCCATGTTGTGCTGGTTGTGTAATTTCTTGGCACAGAAGCCCCTTGGCGTCAAAAACATCGACACACGTCAAAAAAGAAATCGAACGAAGTGGAGTAAGTCAGTTTCGATAGGGTGTCTTTAACTTTGGATATATTCCCAGACATAAAGTTCATAATTGCAATTACCGAATTTTTTTTTTTTCAATCAAATAGATCACATTTTGTCGGTAGAAAAATTCAAAATGATTGGTATTAAATATCTGCATTACAATTTACAAACCGGAAAAACTGTGAGCAACTGAAAATTGGTTAAAAAATTTAAAAATTTGTTGATGTTATCTCTTTTTTACTCAAATAGTTTTGTAGTTTTCAAGCTAGTTGCCAAGGATTGGTTTTTCAGACTTTTGGAATCTACGCAAAGTTTAAAAATGTTACAAGTTTAGTTTATCGCACATTTATATTACGTAACAATTTTAAATTTTAATTGAAATTTCTGTATTCAGTCGTGGTCTAAATCGATTCGAACAAAAATGCACGATGTGAGAAACTAGCTTTACTGTTTGATTTCGCTTTACAGCTATTTACTTGCCGACACGCGCTCGCCGTTGTTTTTACAATCCATTTGTCAACAATGGCAACTTATTTATCGTTCGGGCCAACGCATTAAGAAGCTGTAGTTAGTTTGACGAATGTTATGATTTTAGTTTTAACTTTCGATCTGCGTTTCAGAGTTCAGCTGACACTAATTGTTGCTATCCTGGCAGTATGCAACATTGGCCCCCCACTGGTCCTTTCCTAAACGTATACGTTCATAAAGGGTTGTGTATATTTAATAACTATTTGTCATTAAAGTAAATTAGGCAGAAATTGATATACATTAGCACTATTCGCTATCCTTGTCGTGAGCATTAATTGCGTCATGTGTACACATTTGTCACGTCCATACGTGCGCAATTCACATCGATACTATTCGGTGACGCACGTAGGCCGGACGTCATCAAAAAGTTATCGACGCACCTTAACTAAAAAACTTGTGTGTATGTGATTATGACAGACGATTTATTGTGATTTCAGAAATAGTAGATTTTGTAAAGCTGCGAAAGTTTATCTTGAATTGAGCGGGATTAACAGTGGGAATAACATCCAAATGGCGAGATATTTGATTTTTTGTGTGCGGAAACGACTCACAAAGTTATTGTGTCGACGACGTGATGGGTGTTATTGTTGCGTGGCAACTATCGCTCCTGCTGTATTTTCTATCGCCGTACTTAAATGTTTGTGTAATAGGCCCGATGGCTGACAGCGCCCCATGCGACGGTGACGGAAAAAAAAATGGGACGGGCGGTGCCGGAAATAGTTAAAAATCGTCTGGAGTCAAAGAGCCATCCTTACTCCATTGTCGTTTGTGCAGTTGCACTGAGATTTTCGTTGTAGCTGGGTTAATCATGAATTCCCAGGATGGATCTAAAAAATAGCTGCTATAGGTCGTAATTATTGCTGAGCAGTTGAAAATTTACTGCTGAACATCTCAAAAATCTGAAATCAGTTACCTACCGCTGAAGCCGAGTGGTGAGATGGTCTGGGCTTAGTTCCTATGTGTATTATCGCTTTTGTTTGCCTCGTTGTGATTGAGCCGTGGGACCCGAAATGTGTAGGGGTACAGTTTGCTTGTGTGTCGTGTGCGTTCCCCTCCTGCAGGTACTTAGATTTGCCGCATAGTAGGTTTAAGGTTCTAATGGTTTACACGATATGCCGAGTTATTTGGGGTTAGGAAACTTACGACGGCTAAAAACAAAAAAAATTCATTTGCAGAGCTGATGCAAGGTAGAATAAAGATGCAAAAAGATCAGGGGGCTCGGAATTATGTACCCTCTGTGCTTCCGACTGTTATTGTTTTTTGTGGTTAGTTAAATGACTGCGTACTCAGAGAGACGGAAGTCTGATTTTTACTGAATCCGGTATTTGCGTAGTTTTGTAGTTTTGATTATGACGGTTTCTATGTTCCAATAAATTTCTTCTTAACATCCGAAATGGACCTACCAACGGGCCAAGTAGTGCTGTATTTTGTTGTGAATTTTTATTTATACTGATGCTATAGCAAT